>CATIXQ010000003.1:2878849-2897838 GCA_949711755.1 Leptidea juvernica | reverse complement strand
CAAATCAAATCAAATCAAATCAAATCAAATCAAATCAAATCAAATCACATCACATCACATCACATCACATCACATCACATCACATCACATCAAATCAAATCAAATCAAATCACATCACATCACATCAAATCAAATCAAATCAAATCAAATTAAATCAAATCACATCACATCACATCACATCAAATCAAATCAAATCATCTTTATTTGCAAGATAAGGTAATAATAAGATGTTGTTGGCTTATAATTAACAGGTGCTCTTATCCTAACCCATAAGGCATGCACGTCAGTAGTTAAAAAAAAGACTATAATATTTTAAACATCTACTAGCCGTTTCGCGAATTTTAAAAGGAAACAAATTAAATTTTATTCATCTTATTACAAATACAATAAGAAAATAAGTAGCCATAAACCATCAAGGATAAATTTCGCATCGAATGGTGGTAGTTTTATGTCGATACGATCAGCGGTTTAGGCGTGAAAGAGCCTCAAACAAAGACCATTTTCATTATATACATTGATAGATAGATTCCTAGAACTCCGTTGATTTATGGCACAGAGGGCAGTTAGCGTTTGATATTGGTAAATTTTTTGCGCCTACAGTAATAATAATTATTTAATTAATTTTTTTTCCGTGTCTTATTTAGTATTATATGTGATCTTGGTTTTAATTATTTCAACAGCCTCACACTCAGTGTCTGTTTATAAAGACGTATTTTCTCAGGAATACTTTTAGGAATTAATTGACATTATTTAATCTGTAAAAAAAATAAGTTTCAAAAACCAACCTTTTTAATGGAAAAGAAGGACAAACAAGGGAACGGGTCACTTGGTGTTAAGTGATCACCGCCCCCCACATAATTCAATAGATTCGCCATTTTAGTAAAATATTAAGTACTTTTCATGAAGATCCAAACGTCATATTATTATGATTGTTACCTACAAACGTAATATTTCGGGAATATCAAGTACAATAAATTATTAAATAGTATTTTAGTTGTTTTTTATGGATTATATGGTTCAGCCTTGTGTTGTTTCACTGGTTTGCATTGTTTTGAAAATATGTTTAAACTTTTATGTAATTAATATTTATGTATCTGAATTGTATTTTTTGTGATTGACGTTGAAGAGCAGACTTTTGATTTTAAGTCAATAAAATATTTTAACTTTGACTTTGACTTAACATTTGTTACACTTCGATACGATTGTAGTATGACATCTGTTCACAAGCCCCGTTTTGATGACCCAAGCCAATGGCGCTGTTTATACATACGAGTTTTTTTACTACACGAAACATGCATCGAACAAGGAACAAACCTTTGGGGAAAATTTAAACAATGAAAGAAGAATGAAAAGCAAGACTTAATCTTGGACAATCAGTAACAATTGTGGAGAGTTAGGGTAATTTAGAAGTATTTCCGCTGTAAAATAATAATTTTTTGAAAAGTTTTTGATTCTAAACGTCCTTTATTTATTAGGACGATAAACATGAGAGGACAACTAAAACCACTAGTTCGGAAAATAATAACTTTCCGCACGCTAAGCACACATGGAAAATTCCACTTTTCAATTAAAAGCAGATTATAAAGTAGTATTTTATGATGGATATATCTAAAATTACTAAGCTGGCTTAATAAAAATGACGGAAGTGTCGTAAATTGACCCAGAGAGGCTTGATCGAGCCGAAGTCGGATTAGACGGTCGAAAGTGATCCATTATAATTTGCAAAGCGACCAGTAGCGGCGGCTGGTACGCACAGATTAGCCTCTTCGATAAACAATAGCATTAGTATGCGAGGATGCTCTGACCGCCGCCGATCAGCTCAGCCGTGCTCGGATTAATTTGCCTCCTGGATATTGTGGAGTTACTCTGTGGAGCCGGCGGCGTAACGAGGCTGCGCTGCCCTCACCGAGATTATATTGCTTTTGTTTGGAATATACGATCACGTTTATTTTAAATTACGTGCTTTATGGCTACTTGGTTTACTCGTGACTTATTATTACGTTAAATCTGGAAGACCGTGCATCTGTATGTGTCTTTTATTTCATACAAATTCATCATGACTCATTTGACCAGTAATTTCACTAGCTACGGCGCTGTAGGCGGCGCTATATTGTAACTTACATGATTTGTAAGAAGTTGAAGCTGTAAATATTTAAAAGAGTGACAATAAGTTTCTCGCAACATCTTCTCATTAAAGATCAACCCTTTTCGAAGTCGCGGTAAATATAAAAAGAAAAGAAAACTTTTGACATTCATATATAATAAAGTGATTTTAATTTGATTTGATTTATTAATTCTTTGTATCTACTACGAGGGCAGCACTGAAAATTTCGGGAATCAAGGTAGTGACACAACATTACTATTTAAAAATGTATTTATTGCTTTTCGAAGTATTCTCCGCGAAATTTGACACATTTTTCCATACGATGGAACCAATCATTGAACCAACCATTCCATTCGGAAGTTGGGGTCTCCAAAATGGCCGTTTTGTAGGCGTCCACAGCTTCTTCAGGTGATGAAAATCTCTGACCACGCAATTTATTCTTTATTTTAGGGAAAGTATAGAAATCATTAGGGCTTCGGTCGGGGCTGTACGGCGGATGGTCTAATAATTCTATGTTTTCTTGCTCTTAAAACTCTTTTGTTTTGTGCGCGGTGTGAGAACTCGCATTGTCGTGATGGAGGATGATGCGGCGGTTGCAGTTCTCTTTACGGAGTTCAGAAACGACCTGTGGCCCACAAATGCTAGCATACCATTCTGCATTAACCGTTCTTTATAGTCGTAACATGGCCGGTTTTGGAGACAAACGTGGCCACCATTTTTTTTGCAACACTCCGTGAACGAACAATTTTTGTTGGCTTAGACTCATTTTCGAACACCCAAACTCGTGACTAGTTTTTTGTTTCGGGTTCGTACGCGTATATCCAGGGTTCGTCACTTCATACGATGTTGTATACAGCATTAGAGTATCCTGCGTGGAATCTTTCGAGAGTTCTGACGCACCAAGTAACGCGAGCCGCTTTTTGCTCTTCACAGAACAAAAGGGGTATACATCGGGAAAACAACTTTTTTACACCTAATTGTTCATGCAAGATTATTTGTATTTGATTCATACCAATGTCTAAAGTTGCCTGAATTTCGCGGTATGCCACATGTCGATCTTCCTCAATCAGCTTACGCACAGCATCAACGTTTTCTTTGGTGACTATAGTTTTTGGACGACCTTGACGGGGATCATCACTGAGCTTGACACGTCCACGTTGCAATTCAGTAAACCAGCGATAAATTGTTGTTATGGATGGGACTTCATCACCAAATGCAGAAATCATCCGGTCAACACACTGTTTTTGTGTTAAACCACTTCGAAAGTCATAATAAATCATCGCTCTAGAATTTTCTCATTGACTAAACAAGTTTGGCAAGACCTTGTGACAAGACCGAGTTTCTTAAATAAATAAATGGTATTCGATTTTTAAAACCAAGGAGTCTGCAATTAAAAAGATTTTAATATGACAGGAACAGTGGAAATATTCCATTCCCGAAACTTTTAGTGCAGCCTATGCTACATAATTTAAGGTTTCCTGCCCGTCTGCTATAGGTACTGTTATAGTAAGCCTTCTTTGTTAATGAAACTAAGATGTACGTTAGTATTTCATGTGTGTGTGCATAAATAAACAAGAGAGAGAGATTTTGTTGTCGTGGAGATATATCATTTATAATTAAGTGATTCGTTACAAATAGGTACATGTATAATCCTGTATCAATATAATTTTAGTTATGTAGCCATTTTATTACCTTATTTAACACTCAATAATAGCAATAAGAAAAATTAGACAAAAGTAACAATAAAACGATATATAATTCCTACTACTCTTTATACATTTACACATACATTATGGATGCGTCGCAATTGTTTATTCTTTGTTATGGCAAATTATAGGGCACACGATTCCTTTAAAAAATATAGAGAGATACCATAGATAACAGACGTATGTAATCTGAGTGGCTCATCTTAGGCCACTTCTCTCTTGCGCCGGTTAATAACAAAATTGTCTCCGGGACCTGCACAGGTCGCTCGCAATACCGCAATAAGCATATAACAGAACTAGCCGTTCCCGCCCGCTTCGCTGGGTAATTTAAAAATAAAATAAATTAATGGAGGAACGTTGGAATTCGTAAAATAGTAGCTATGAACCATGTAGGATACATTTCGCATCGAATGGTGGTATTTTAATGTCGGTACGATCTGTGGTTTAGGCGTGATTGAGCCTCAAACATAGACGATAATATATTTTAATACTTCATCAGTGGTCAACGACCTAATCACATCGCATCAAGTTCTCTGTGTAACGCAATTGTGCGTGTGCGTGTTACTGTCCTCTACATACGCCGAGAGGACAGTAACACGCACTTTGGCACCACGAGTTCCTAGAGGATTAGCGGGGGCCTCCAGCTGCAGACCATCTCTCCTCGGAATCTCATGTATGTTAAATCAAATAAAATCAAAATAGTTTATTGCAAGTAGGTATTTCAAAATACACTTTTTTACGTCAAATAATTACAATAATAATTTATACGTCAACATTAGACAATATAAATAATATGAATATGAAATGTCGGCTTATTGTTTAGCCATAACTGATTGCAATTTTAATATCATATGTTTTTTTTATGGAAAAAGGAGGACAAACCACCAGGTGTTAAGTGATCACCGCCGCCCACATTATCTTTCTTGCAACACCTGAGGAATCACAGGAGTGTTGCCGGCCTATAAGGACGGTGAACGCGCTTTTTTTTAAGGTCCCCATGTCATATCGTCCTGACACACGTAGGAAACACCGCACAAGGAAGTTCATTCTAGTTCATTCATTCACAGCTTTGTAGTAGGAACTTTGAAGTAGTTTCCTACGCACGCGATAATACACATTATAAACAGTAACTTAATTATATTGTACGCAAAAATAAGGAAGTGTTAGGATATAACGTATCACATACGATAAGTTTTAAAGAATACAGAAATACTTATGAAAACTGAAGGGTGATAAAGTTTTGGGTGCAGCTAACTTTGATGGATGAGTTGTATGTGTTGTGTTTACAAGTCCGCAGTTCACGAGGTTGAAAACTTGAAATACTTCCAACTTTACTAAATTGTATCTTGTTATATACTTACTTGAAAATATATCATGATTTAGTTGAATTATATCTGTACTTACACTTTTCGTGATTAATTACTGTAATAGTTGTAATTTTTGAAATGATAGCCTTTTTTTTTAATGAAAATAAGGGACGAGACGAGCAGGGCCTTCAGCTGATTGTAATTGATACGCCATGCCCATTGCAATGCAGTGCCGCTCAGGATTCTTGAAAAACCCATAGATTATGAGCTGCACTACAATTACGCTCGTCACCTTGAGACATAAGATATTGTCTCATTTTCCCAGTAATTTCAGTATCAATTGCGCTCTTCAGACCGAAACACAATAATACTTACACATTACTGCTTCACGGCAGAAATAGGCGCCGTTGTGGTTCCCATAATCTAGCCAGCATCCTGTGCAATGGAGCCTCCAACTAGTATTAGCTTCTAATGACAGTGTTAACCGCTCGTAACGTAACTCGTTACGGCCCCAGTCTGTCTGGCTTTCCTTTCTCTCACACATACGGCAGCGGTAGGCAGGCTTCTCCTCTCTCACTCTAAACAATTGTTACTTTTATAGGATTAAAAATGTACATACACAAAATGCTTATGTAGATATTCAAGAGTTTTCTCAAGTAAAACAATTTCAATATTAAATAGTTCAACTTAAATTAGTTTAAGTTATCATTTCTCTCTCGAAGTACACGTTTTTTTTATAGAATATGATTAAAAAACAACGATCTTTTCTCCCGCATGAATTGTTAGTCTCCTCCTCCTCGCGACGTATTCCTCATTGCTGAGGGTCGTGATTTCTCTGAGGATTCTTCTTTTTGTTAATAGTTCGCCATCTGTGTCTCTCTTTGGCTACGTGCAGTGCGTCATTAAGTCCGGTATCCAGAGATGTGTGGATTTGGTCAGAGTATCTTATAGGGCTGTGACCTCTGGGGCGTCGTCCTTTCCCAATAACCATCAGTTGTCCAAAGAACTCTTAGATTCTTGTTATTGTTAGTCTAAGCCCAAGTATATTATAAGTCAACGATTTATTATACATTGTGAAATGCAAATGATGTTTTTTGAAGGCTATTCTTACAATGACATTTCATTACATATTATGACAATTCATACAATAAGCGAGCGCAGGATACCTCATCCATATGGCAAATAAACGTTTGCCTGGTCAGCACTTGTTTATTTATTTAGTTATGAACTACCAACAGAATTACATGTGATACATTAACATTAAATAAGTCTTAGGTGCTGTGTATCCCACATAATTATATTTCTAGGCAGTTACAGCATGTACACAAATACAAGTCGTACAAAAAATTTAAATTTATATAATAAGTAAAGGCTAAATAAAGTTATGTAAAAGTTAAATTTATACAATTAAAGGTTTATAAAAAATAAAAATACAATAATAAAGAAAAAATATTCACAATTTTAATACCTACGATTCTGCAGCGGTAGACATCAATCTACAGCTGCAGAATCGAGTGTCTTAATTAATTTATCTTTAAATTTTGTTATATTAACGCTGAACAGATCAATGGACTTGTCTCTACTAATAAATTATTATCATGTATTTAATAAAAAGCATATCTTGCTCTTGTGACTCTTTTTCTCTCTAGTGTTGTTTGATTACTCGAGTGACTTATACATCAATTAAAACTGTGATAAATTTCAAAACAGAACAATTTAATTCAAGAATACATGTATATCGTCGATAATAGCAAAAACATAACATTTGAGTTTACTAGATAGATTGCGCAGAATCAATATCGGCACTATGAATGTCTACATTGTTTGCTGATAGATGGCGGTAGTACCAGAATGTATGTACTTAACACGCGCCTTAAGTATTTGTTTAGATAATAACAATGAAATTAATTATCTAATATAACAGCGCAACACGTTTCAGAGCTGAGGACCGAGCGGAGATATTTGCGGACCACCTGTAGACGCAGTTTACACCCAACCCGACCGCGGATGTGCAGCAAGTAGAGACCATCAAGCGACATGTGAAGAACTACTTCGAGTCGCCGATAGTGCCGACTGAAGACCCCGTCGTGTTCCCCCCCCCGGACAAGTCCAATGGATGATTCGACAAACTAGACTGCGCAAAGCCCCCGGCCCTGATCGAGTCACCAATGAAGCCCTGCGTCACCTACCTCCGCGAGCAATTGCGATGCTGACACGGCTCTTACTGTACCGGGCACTTTTCATCGTCGTGGAAGCTCGGCTGAGTCATCCTGATTCCCAAGCAAGGCAAGAACATCATGCTGCCTGGAAGTAACCGTCCCATCACTATTCTGTCCACCACCTCGAAAGTCTTCGAGAAGCTACTGTTGCTGCACATCACGCCCCATCTTCAGCCACGCGACGAACGCGAGGCACGCCGGCCTCGTGTACAAGACACGTCTACTACTCCCCGCCGAGTAGTTAAGATTGTGGCCACCTTTTTGGAAGACAGACGTTTTCAAGTGGCGGTTGAAGACGCTCTGTCCACGAAGCACCCCATCCGAGCTGGTGTGCCCCAGGGAAGCTGCCTGTCGCCCGTCTGCTACAGCAGATACACGGACGACATTCCAGACGCCGACGGCGCCATTTTAGCGCTGTATGCCGACGACGCGGCGTTCATTACCACCTCGCTGAATGCCCCGCATGCAGCGCTGAAGATGCAGCGAGCACTGGATGCACTTCCCACCTGGCTGAAGGACTGGAGACTCAAGGTCAACGTGGTGAAGACTCAGGCGATTTCCATCGAGCGGGCGCGCCTATTGCCTGGAGACCTGCGCATGGAGAGCCTGGACGACTTCGTTCGTCGCCTGAGCACTTCTATGTTCGCGCGCGCCGATGGAGCGCGATCCCAGCATTTGCGTGGCATCGCGCCATACCATCGACGACCGCCGGACATAAGAAGGCTACCACGTGACCTAGTCTCCTAGGACACGACTGCTTCCTCGCCGCTATATCAGGGCATATCAATTACCATCAGCTGATCGTCCTTCTATAAAGGCATTTTTTCTATAAAGGCTGGCAGCGCTACGAATAAACCCATAGTGGCAGTGATCACATAAGTTGACCCGTACGCTTTTTGTCCTCTTCTATAATACAACTCTTTTTTTTAAGCCGAGCACTCAAAACTGAAAAATCCCTTGCCCACAATCTCCAATGGGTCTCGTCATGATCATAAAACAACTATAACCAGAGATGAAATTTCTTACAATTAATTATTTTAAGTACTGCATAATCTTCCCACCTCACTTTAACAAACAAGCAAAAAATAAAAAGCTCTTAAAACAAGCAAGCTTTGTAATTTATTAACTTAATAATAGTTTACATTTTCCCATCGTTCCACAAACAACTTGTTATTGACAAAGCTTCGATTCTATCAAGTTTCAACTTGAGTGTGATTCTGTAATAAAGTTAATTTATTTGGACGCGGTTAGTTCCGGTGTTGACTGATGAAGTGACACGCCCTTCGAAACTAAGTAATGAGCTTAAGTATAAGTTATAGTAACGTGATCAGACATAGCATTACGGTTATTACTTTTTTTATATATATTAAAGATAAAGAATAAATATCTTTAGGTAATTGGTTTCATATAGATGGTAAGTTGGGGTTTCGAGTTTGCGGACTTAGATACTTTTATATTATAACCGATAATTTCGTGAAAGGAGAAGAGAGGCAGAAAAGTATTCAATTCATGTGGCTGACTGCTTAAGACCTGTCAATCAAAATCGGTTACAGTAACAATTCGCTTTCCTTTTCTGCCTTGCTGCATCTCCGTTAGAGATGTTCTTCTCCTGTACAAAAAAATAAATATAATGACGGTACCTGGACAATATATATATGAAAATATTATGTATGCTCGAAGAAATATTAAAAACTTTGATAGAAATTGTGATAAACATTATTTTAATACGAGAAACAAATATAAGCTAGCCTGTCCAAATAGATTAGCTAAAGTTAATAATTCTTTTATGGGCCTATGTATTAAATGTTATAATAAATTACCTGAAAATATTATAAGTCTTAGTGAAAATAAGTTTAAGTTTGTTATTAAGCGCATACTATCACAAAATGCGTATTATAAGATAGAAAAATATTGAAATGACAAAATTATTTGGAACACTAATTGTAATTTAGTGACAAAACAAAATAAAGATGATAGGTAACAGGTATTATATGTACAATACCATCGATGACAGTTATATTGTTATTATTGTTACATTTATATATTTACGATAGTGTATTAAATTATTCTATTGTATTTATGACGTGGAAAAGTGTATTGTATATACCTACTTTCACTGATATGTTTTTTGATTTTTTTTTGATTTGATAAATATAAATTGTCCTCCAAAGCGGTCTAGACGGTTTGACTAGGGGATCGTACAGTCTCACTATATTATTTAAATTTAAACATATTTTTAAATTTATTTTTGTTAGGCTCGTTTCTAATATCCTCGGGCAAGCAGTTAAGTAAATAGGGATGACGTTTCTTAATAGTTCTATCACTATAATGATTACTGGCCCTAGGTACATAATTTTCGCCCGTGGATATTGTCCTAGTGTTATGGTTGTGACTTACCAGGATGGACTATGCTCCCGAGTGCCATGGTGTTTAGTTAGAAGTAAATTATTATGTTTTATGGCTACCGGCAGTATTTTAAAAATTTTAAATATTTTCTTATAGTTATTTTTAGATTTAAATTTAGTTTTATATCAACAAGTAGTTTTAGGAACCTAATTTGGAATGACTCTAATTTATCTAAATTTGTTTTAAAGGTTAGACCATAACATTCAAGGGCATAGTCTATAATAGACTCCACTAGGATAAGACCCTAGTGGAGTAACCTTAAATGGTAGAATTTCCCTAATAAAATTCTAAGTTTACTACATATATGATCAACATGTGTGGACCAGGAGAAGTTTTTATCTACTTTCATGCCCAGATAGGTGACGTTATTAACATATTCGAAAGGTTTATATAGACAGTTCCTTAAATTATTATGGATACAAGAAAAATAATGCGTATACATATATGGGTGGTGACTCATTGAGGTATAAATAAGGCGAATGTATTACAAGGAGTTTAGTTTTATCAGCATTGAGAATAATTCCAGTATCGTGTGACCATTTGACTACTGCGTCAACATCCTGTTGCACCAAATGACAGGTTTCTACTAGGTCGGTGCCGGCGCGCAGCACGCACAGTTCATCCACAGTACGCTGCACAAGCTGTTGACACGCATCCCTGCGGAACCCCGTACTGTACCTCTGCGCTCTCACTGTACGTGTCACCCACCCTCACGCGATATGAGCGCGAATTGAGAAAGTTGCGAAACTATTGGTTAAGCGGTTCTCCCACCCCACACTCGTCTATTGATTTCAGTAACATTTCTTTTTCTAGTGTTTCAAATGCCTTTTTGAAGTCAAAAAATATACATACAACAAATTTTTGATCTCCTAAATAAGAATTTATTTCATCGGTGAATTTAGACAAAAGAGTATTAGTACTTTTTTCCTTTTGGAATCCATGTTGACATTCAGTTAGAATAGAGTTTTTACTTAAGAAATTGCTAAGTTGATTCACGATATTTTTTTTTCAATAATTTTATCCACACTACAAAGAATAGGTATGGTTCCTTTCTTATAGATAGGGCGTACAATTGCTTTTTTAAGATGGTTTGGAAATTTTGATTGTTCAACAGATAAATTAATTAATTTTGCTTGAACAGGGCTAACCTTTTCTTCTTCTACTTTTAAGTTAGACATGTATATGAGATCCCATCCGAGAGATTTTTTATCGCTCATTTTATTAATAATATGAAGAACCGGTTGCCATCTCATGCTCACATCTGACTTTTTAGCATAATTGTTCCTGTCTAACCAGTTAACGTCACACACATGTCTTATAACATTAACCTGTTGGATGAGAGCAGCGCAAAACCGACCGTCGTGGAGATCTTTGGGGGACGCCTTTATCCAGCAGTGGACGTCTTCCGGCTGATGATGATGTGAACATCTTGATAGATTTCCTACGTTTTCTAATAAAAAAAGTTCAGTAGTAGACCGTGCAGACATTTGTGAACCTGAAGTGGCAATGTGCAGGGCACATAGCTCGAAGGTGAGATAGCTGTTGGGGCAGTAAAATCCTCGGATAGCAGCATGGTAGACGCAGTGTTGGCCCTCAAAAGATGGACCGACGATCTGGTCAAGATCGCCGGAATAGGTTGGATGAGGACAGCGCAGGACCGATCGTCGTAGATCTTTAAGAGTCACGCGATAAAAAGAGAGGCAATTTCTAGGTAAATGAAATGAAAATAGAATAATAATATGATAGGTAATAGAATGTAGGTTAATAGCGCTGTGCAATCTGAATTATACCTTATTGTATGGCCACAAGTGTCCCTATTTCTTTAATTGATTTTGCAGAGTAGGACTTCTGTACTTGTACTATTATATATATGAATACGAATGTTTGTTTCCGGATTATGGATGTTTTATACATATTCATGTATGTTTAAGTGAGTGAATTCTATTAAATATAACATCATTGTCTTGTACCCATAGTACAGGCTATGCCTAGTTTGGGGCAAGATAATTTGGTAAACGTGTGTCAATATTATTATTATTATATATTCTTTGACTGAACTTGATAAACCAAAAACCGTAATATTTTGATTAAAAGTAGAAAAAAATGTGAGAAACATTTATTTGTACTTAACAGTTTAGATTTTTGTCAGTTAAGCTTTGGTGACTGTCAAAAAAATTTCGATATATAAGATATTATAAGAATAATAAAAGTCGTTTTCGGTCATAGTATTATATTTTTTCCGTAACGAAAAAGTACTCATCATTTCGCTATTGCTGTTACTTTACAAATCTAATTTAAATTGCCAGTTTCATCTTATCCCCGTGAAATGTAAAAGTAATTTATATAACATGGAGATTTATCTAACAAACTTAAAGTCGAATAAATCAAAAGCTAATTTAGTTGGAGATTTAGTAGGCGGGAGACGATGCGTGCCGGAATGTGTTCTTTACATCAAAAACACATTTAAAAGAAGTTAGATTGGCTTACGGGAGTTGGCGTTTGTCCATGCGTTGGAGCCTTCTCGGCGCCTCCGAAACAATCCTTAAACTTTATAGTTTTATTAGCATACTTGGTGATTGAGATTCCAGGTTCAACGAAACAAATCCCCGAAGGTAAGAATATCAAGAATTAATTCACTCACTTATTTGAGTGCCTTTTATATTAAAACTTTGTGTTTGCACAGGATGCCGGCTTTTTCTGCCGTGAAGCAGTAATGTGTAAGCATTATTGTGTTTCGGCCGTAGCTAGTGAAATTACTGTGCAAATGACACTTAACATCTTATGGTAGTGCCGCTCAGAATTTTTGGGGTTTTCAAGAATCTTGAGCAGCATGGAAATGTAATTCGCAGGGCGTATAAATTACCATCAGCTGAACGTCATGCTGGTTTGGTCCTTTATTATCAACAAAAAAATACAAACAGAAAAAGTATTTAAGTAAGTAATATAAACTTGTTCTGAAAATAAATGCAGTTAAGATGTATCTTACTAGAGCAGACCTGCCAATTTTTACCTGTCATATTAATTAGGTGCTGTATCCTCTAGGTGTATTCCACCTTCGCACGACATGCCACAAGTTAGAATATCATCCCCACCATCTGGATGTGTGGCGGTCCTCCACAGTGCGGTTTTCAAGGAGCTTTCTTCCTCGTACTGCGAAGCTGTGGAATGAGCTTCCTTGTGCGGTGTTTCCGGGACGATACGACATGGGTACCTTCGAAAAAAGCGCGTACACTTTCCTTAAAGGCCGGCAACGCTCTTGTGATTTCTCTGGTGTTACAAGAGAATATGGGCGGCGGTGATCACTTAACACCAGGTGACCCGTACGCTCGTTTGTCCTCCTATTCCATAAAAAAAAAGATGATGTGCTGGTCCGGTGTTTTCAACATCATTCAGAAGCGGGACAGATTATAAAAGCGGAATAGATACAATCCCACCGTGGTATGTGTATATGTAACACTCGCATGTGTTATATTGTACACTCACATGTGTTTTATGTAACACTCACATGTCTACATGTAAAAACAAATGAGTTATACGTACACAAGTATCCAGTTTGACCAGTGGGAGGCTTCTTTGCACAGGATGTGCACAGGCGCCTATTTCTGCCGTGAAGCAGTAATGTGTAAACATTACTGTATTTCGGTCTGAAGCGCGCCGCAGCTAGTGAAATTACTGGGCAAATGAGACTTAACATCTCATGGTGACGAGTGCAATTGTAGTGCCACTCAGAATTTTTGGGCTTTTCATGAATTCGGAGCGGTCCTGCATAGTAATGGACAGGGCGTATCAATTACCATCAGCTGAACGTCCTGCTCATCTCGTCCCGTATTTTCATTAAAAAAGCTCACATATATTATATGTAACACACACAAGAACTGGAATATGTAGGTTCCAGCAGGTTCGAACTCACGATCCGAACAGCACATGTCGCCACCACACCTTTCATACATGACACTTTTTTTAGGGTTCCGTAGCCAAATGGCAAGCAACGAAACCCTTATAGATTCTTCATGTTTGTCTGTCTGTCCGTCCGCATGTCACAGCCTAGTACACACACACAGTACTGTTGAGAGAACTAGACAATGAAGAGATGCTAGATATAAAAGTGTAGCAAAATTTGTAAGAAAATAATAGACAAATTCACTGTTCCAAAACAAGCTTTATTTTTCTTCTCTACTTGTCTGAAGTAGCTTCACGTGTAAGCCACGAAGGGCTAGATACAACATCATTTAGGTTTAGATCAGTAGACAATAATATTATAAACAATGAATACTTTATTGATTATAAACACACTCCACGGCTTAAGCTTAATTATATTTACAATATAATCTATTTAGCACTCTCCTTATAATTAGCGATTTGGCAACAGTTAACATAGGTACTCATTTACTCTCATAGATACATTATACTATACATTGTAAAGTATATTATAACTTTAATTGACGGAAGAATTTCCTATACCGTACGAATAGTGCAAATATATAAGCCTTCGTTAATTTATGCGTCTAGATAGACTGTGGTAGCTGTGAACACGTCAAAAAAAATAGTCAAGCGAAGTCGACGAACTGATAACAACGTACGATATACTATCTACATATAGAGATAAATTAATACCTTCTACTGTCTGTAATTAGCTGTCAATAATGTGAAGCTAAGTAATACCCCAATAATACCCGATAAGTCATTCTTATCGCCTTACGGCCGTTCCCAATATTCAGTCTATCTCTTACTTGAGATAAAAATCGTAAGTAACGTTGACTTTTCTGTCCCAATAAACTTATCGACGCTAACTCACCTTATCTTTACACGCTGTCTCTCAATGGGACGACGTATAGCATACCAGCGATAGAAGTTTGTATGAAAATTGCAATTCACGCGTCCCAACATAAGGCGATAAGAATGACTTATCGGGTATATTAGGACAGCTTCAGATTATTGACAGCTGAATGTAGTAATTTATCTCTATCTGTAGATAGTATATTGGGAACGGCCGTTATATATTACAATTTCCATACTAACTTCTATCGCTGGTAATCTATACGTCCCTTATTGACAGACAGCGTGTATGGATAAGATGAGTTATCGTCAAAAAGTTTATTATGACAGAAAAGTCAATAGTTACAATTTTTATCTCAGGTAGGCCACAACTGGAGATAGACTAAATATTGGGAACGGCGGTTAGACTATGCTCGGACTTTACTTATGCAAAATTAAACCGAGTGTAAGCTTAGCATAATCTTTGATTTCATTTTTATAGTCATTTGACACCTTAAATTATTCTGAGCTTAATCTAAAACAGCTCAATGCAAAGTCAAGTTCGGGTGCTATCACACTCAGCAAATTTTTACGTAAGTAAAGTCTATCATACTAAAGTAATAAACATGCCCTGTTGTCATGCGTTGCCTAACAGCAAAGAAGCCTCTATCTAGACGTATAAATTATGTAAGATTCATATGATAATATAGCTACATTGCACATGAAGTTATTCAGAGATATTTGGACATCGTAAAAGACAGGTACAATATAATCCCTAGGTTTGGCATTTTCTTGGCAACAAACACCATTTTGTCCTCGTAACAGCCACGCCACACATTTTATCAATTCTTTTACAATACTCAGTGAAACAGTGTATCAACTTATGAATTTCGTAATACGAAAAATAATTTAGTTGAATTTAATTTGGCTTGCAATATGGAATCATAAATTATTGTTTATTATGAACTAATTTCGCTACGAAATTTCATTGATGACAAACACGTATTAAATTTCAGTTAAGTTATGGTATTACTAGTGTAATTGAAATAAAATCCTCGATAAAAATACTTCAAATAATGACACTTTGATGAAGAAAAAAAAAACATTAACATTACTTTATTATTATTATTACAGATTTTAATATGATAAAATAATTTAAAAGCATGCTTAAATTTATCTTTAAAGATGTACTCCCTTATTCATAATGGTCCGTTAACTTTAAACAGCCGCTTAGGTGTGTTTTTTCTCATTCTGACTTAGGTCAATAGAAGAAGACAGAGTGAGAATTAGCAATGCTTTAAGTTAGCAGACTATTATGAATATGGGGGTAGTATTTTCTGACTAACGCGAGTATTACACACTTATTTAAATAAAATACTTTTTAAGAGATCAAAATGTGTGTAATTGTAGCTGTAATTTTACATTGGGTTAACTGTAAGTATTACGTTAAAACACTATGTAAAATCCTGTAAAAAGTACTTTGTTTAAAGTTTATAAACATATAATATTTTGCACTCTTCTTCGCTATTACTATTCAAGCCGTCACCTTAGATTAAGGATTGGTCTCCGCTGCACTCCAACTACATATTGTACTACCTAAGAACAATAGATTTTTTATTACGACAACTATTAGACGCTTGTGTGCGTGATCTTGACACTCAATGGCATCTTTCAAATCTTGTAACATACGCTTAGTGTTATTTTACATTGAAATTAATAAAATACAAAATACTTAGTGATGATATGTGATCCTAGTGTCGTTCTTATTTCTTGTAGTATTATTTTTACAAAGTTTTACTACGCAACCCGGCATTTTAGTTTCAATTATTAGCAAAGTTTAACGGAACATGGTGCACGTCAACGTAGCATATTATTCGAGACTGGCTCGAGTACGCCCACTTGGTCGTGGTATTAGTTATCGCTATTTGCGAGTACACCTGCGGTATCTAGTTAGAGCGCAGCGGAGACCAATCCTTAATCTAAGGCCGTCACATTTCATCTAAACTATATCAACGTCATCATTTAAGTCATATTTTGAGTGTTTGAAGCTTAGTTGTATATTTATATTGTAAATTATTACATACAGTGCATTTTCCTATTATATAGATTTGGTGCAAAACAATAGTTTATTCATATTACAGTAAGCTCTAGTTTTTTTTTATAAAATATACGTGATCAAAGGTGCATTTTAGTTGTATAATTCGCATTTCAACGAAATAATTAATTCTAAAGAAACATTGGAAAATAAATTAAAAACATCAAGCCGATGTTGAATCTTCTGTTTGCACTATTATCTGAAAAAGAAACGATATATCAGTCGTTAGCAGTATATTTATTTTATTTTTTAAATAATGAGGGGAGAGACGAGAGTATTTCCATCAAATATGTGCGAAGGAAAAATCAGTGTATTTGTGGGATGAATACAATCACTAATTATGACTGTAATCACGACCATCATGTTCATGAAGCATTCTTACACAAACAATGAATTCAATCTCTAAAGATTAATGCATCCAATATACGATAATTTATATTTATTCAATTTATTCTTTATTATTTTTATTGGAATATTTGATGTTTTGTTTATTAGAGTAAAATACTGTAATAATTGAAAAGAGTGGCCGTTAAGTTTCATGTATGTTCTTCTCACGAGCTCTACTTTTTCCGAATATATGGTAGATCCAGTGATTTAAAAGAAATATTTGTAGTGACGATTCAAATAATAAATAAAGTTAAATTGAATGAAGTTATTTGACTTTGACATATGGGACGGGCCATCAGCCCAAACCAAAACAGATAATCTACTCGAATAAGAATATTACTTACATAAAAACATTGGTCAATTTATTTTTCGATAACAACATAAATTTTTATTATAGCCTTTTAGGTTATAAAAAAAAACCATAACCACGTTTTATAATGTAGACTGGCCTAAAAATTTTACACTGTGTCACTTCTCCAAGTGGGTTTTACAAGTGGGAGGCTCCTTTGCACAGGATGCCGGCTAGATTATGGGTACCACAACGGTGCCTATTTCTGCCGTGAAGCAGTAATGTGTAAGCATTACTGTGTTTCGGTTTGAAATTAAAACTAGTGAAATTTCTGGGCAGATGAGACTTAACATCTCATGTCTCAAGGTGTCGAGCGTAATTGTGGTGCCGCTCATATTTTTGGATTTTTCAAGAATCCTGAGCGGCACTCCATTGTAATGGGCAGGGCGTATCAGTGACCATCAGCTGAACGTCCTGCTCCTTATATTATTAAAAAAAAGTAGCTTATTTGTGCCACGCATGGTGGACGACCCTGCCGTTTGTTTTATTAGTTTGTAAGGTGCTGAATAGGAGACAACTGAGAGCCCTCACGTGATTCCTCTCAGGCCATTGGAAGCTGAACGGGCACTATCTAGAATCCACACAGAAGCAGATATCCAATATATGAGTCGTGTTTAAATAATATAAATTATTTTATAAAAAGTAATAAATTATTAACTGTAAAAAAAAAAAATGCTTAGAATTTTTTTGATGTCACTTCAAACACTACCTACCACCGCTTCGAAAACAAATGGCGCTCTGAGAGAGAAAAAATGGCACAATAAACTCTCCCAGCATTCTTTTTTGAGCTCTTTTTAATTAAATATACAATATTGTACTGTCATTGTTATTGCTATTAATAATCATAATCTAGTCCCAGGCTGTCCGATCGCATTTTTTTTTACAGATAATGCCTGAACAGCGATGGGACTTTATTAGAAAGAGCTAGCCTTAAAGCATAGATATACGATCCCACTATAAGTAACAAGCAATTATTATAACATATTAGCCTTATTTCTTGTGTTCTATTAATGAGAATTTATTACAGCAAAAAGGTGTTAATATTGTGAATATATATTAAATTTTCATAAATGTACTGACTATGAATAGTCATAATATTATTAGTCATAAAAATTAATTCAAAACATTAGTCATATTAACAATAGTTAACATGCTTTTATTTCTCAATTTTTTTTGTGGGCTTTAGTCAATGATGACAATGACATCCCCGCTACTTAAACAATTCTTGAATTACATTACACAATATGTAAAAACACAAAGAGCCACATTTAACCAAAAAAAAAAAAACAAATCTATAATTAACACATCACCTAACATTATGCTTAGATCATTTATACGTCTAGATAGACTATGACAGCTGTGAAAACGTCGAAAAAAAACGAGTTTAGAGTTAAACCTTTATTTCGAGCAAGTCACGCACACTAACACAAAGTGTCATACAAATCGGGAGTGTAAGACGTAGCTTGTCACGCACACTAACACAAAGTCTCATACAAATCACGAGTGTAGTACGTAGCTTGTCACGCACATTAACACAAAGTGTCATATATATCACGAGTGTAATACGTAGCTTGTCACGCGCACTAACATAAAGTCTCATACAAATCACGAGTTTAAGACGTAGCTTGTCACGCACACTAACACAAAGTCTCATACAAATC
>CATIXQ010000003.1:2820399-2878677 GCA_949711755.1 Leptidea juvernica | reverse complement strand
AAAGTGTCATACAAATCACGAGTGTAAGACGTAGCTTGTCACGCACACTAAACTAATATTCCTGGATTGTTTTTATCCGTTGTCTAACAGCAAGAGACTATCTAGACATATAAATTATCTAGGCTAATATATGAAGTAAAAAATATCACTAAGGATTAGGAACGGCTAAGTAACTAAACTAAGTATGAAAAGAAAAAGCGAATACCTGTAACCTGTGACGCCCCCCCCACCCAGTTGAGATGCGACTTCCCACCTCCCTCGTCTGGCTTTTGCTTCCCTTTATCGATCTCGTTCAAATTTGATTGATACTTGGTTCCTAGGACGGAAATATTTAGTTATCATTCCAACTCATTATACATATTATTGTATTTATCTTACATAGTTTACCAGTGGGAGGCTCCTTTGCACAGGAAGCCGCACGGCCGAACGGCGCCTATTTCTGCCTTGAAGCAGTAATGTGTAAACATTGCTGTGTTTCGGTCTAAAGGGCGCCGTAGCTACTGAAATTACTGGGCAAATGAGACTTAACATCTTATATCTCTAGGTGACGAGCGCAATTGTAGTGCCGCTGCGAATTTTTGGGTTTTTCAATAATCTTGAGCGGCACTGCATTGTAATGGGTAGGGCGTATCAATTACCATCAGCTGAACGTCCTGCTCGTCTCATCCCTTATTTTCATAAAAATAAAGTTTAGAAGAAACTTTCAATTGTGATATTCATTTGAAATGACAGATTTAATTAATTATACTAATTAAATTTGTAACCAAAATTTTTTGAACGATGCGGAACCAACTGAGCCAACCGTTCGAGTTACGCATGGTTCGCAAATCTTGGTATGTATTGTTCAACTCTAAGGTTAATTAAACCGAGAAGTGAGCGATTACACTTTAAAATGACAAATTCTTTAGATTTTATTAAATAAATTAAATTTAACATTAAGAAAATTAACTTATAATTAAGATTATAAGCAAAATATTCTGAAGCACAATCATCTCAATTTGATGTTGAACATCCATAATACAAAACCATTTACATCCCACTGCGCCCGTTACTTAAGATACACCTGTCTCACGTGCCTGTATATACTCGTTTCCTTGGCTCCGTCTAACAAATGAAGCGTTAATGTAGTAATTTTTATTTTAGACCTTGCAACACATAATTTGCTTAAATGGCAATACACCCTTTGCTATTATATAAATCTAGTGTCCTGATGTTTGTTTCCAATGAACTCCTAAACTAATAAACAGATTTTAATGGGGATTGCTTCATGGAGTGCAGTTTAGTCCAACTTGAGAGATAGGATAGTTTTTGTTTCAATTTGGGACCCATAATTATTTTTAATTCCAATTTTGATGAATTTAAGAGAATTTATTGACGCACGGTTTGACAGTTCTGCTGTGAAACAATGTCATTATAACAACAGGGAGCATATTTTACGAAATAATAAATGAGAGAATTTTTTACAACTGAGCAACATTTTAACAACAAAATGACCGTATTTATGTTCAAAGATATAAGGAAGCTTCCCAATTAGTCGACAGAGTGCAACGTGAGCACTATCCAACTTCAGTGGTTTGGTGGGGTATTAACTATGAAGGAGTGGGTTGTTTACTTTTGCGAAAAAGGTATCAAAACATCGGCACAAGTGTATCAACATATCATTCTTGAGAAGGTAGTGAAGCCCCTTAACAACACCTTGATCCTTCCAGCATGACTCGGCGCCGGGTCAAAAAGCTCGGTCTACGCAGTCTTGGTTGGAAACGAACGTTTCGGACTTCATCAGAGCTGATGATTGACCGTCGTCTAGTCCCGATCTTAATCCACTGGATTATAATTTATGGTCAGTTTTAGAGAGTATGGATTGCTCTAAATGCCATGATAATTTGCAGTCCCTAATAGAGTCCGTACGATTGGCAGTGAATAATTTTCCCATGGAAAGAATGCGTGCTACTATTGATAACTGGCCTCAACGTTTAAAGGACTGTATTGCAGCCACTGGAGACAATGGAGGAAATTGTTTTATATTTATGTATAAGACGAACACACTGTTAAAGTAAAAAATGTTATTTGCAATAGATTTTTTCATCTTTGTTTCAGTATTTATGGCAAGACTAGGTATTTTCTGCAGGACAAAATCGCTTAAAAATTGGCCGTGACACCATAGTAGTCTGAAATCTGATTCGCTCGTCGCAAGAAAATTCCCAAGTAGATATAACGACAACTCATTAGGCAACGGGAGGATTCAATATAGCAAGGGACGGTCCAGCGGTCGACCGGTAGTTATTGAAAAGTTGCGCAATATTGTCGAGAGGCCGGCCCAGCCGTAAATTCGTAATGGCTGCAAAAAATAAAACAAGAACCGCTCGATGTCCCGCGTTTTAACCCTAAAATACACCGGGAAATATTGGGATTTCCGAATTATATTCGATTGGTCTTGTTACTTTTAAGATCATTTTCTATTTATCAACACAAGGTTCTTGGGAATATTCAAAAGTTTTCATGATGTTAAATCTTTTGAAAATATAATATTTTAAGCTTTTAACTGTTTACCACTCCTCCGAAAGCATTAAATAATAATCCTCTCTCTCTGTAGGTACGTTATGGTCTGGATATTTCCGTAATTAACCCCTTAATTGGCTCCTTTTTGCGTGCAGGTTTGATGGACTACTTTCAACCAGTTAAAAGCCTGACTCCTACCAAATATTTAGAAACTTTGAAGGGATGCTTATTGAAGTAAGGAGTGGAGGAGTGGATTGTTTCTTGGAGCGACCAATTTTCGAGGATTTATACCCATTGATCTACCCCTCCTGTACATTACTGGATAGATTCAAGTTGAGTGACCTTTAATTCGTCTTCGACCAGACAAACTGAGCAGATGGGACTGTCCGTTAGTGTATAAAAATTAATCTTCATTAAGATTTTTTAAACGTAGTCTTCTTTCCATTTTTTACTTTTAGTAGGATATTTTAAAGATTACATCAGCTAAACAATAAGATTTCGTTGATTTTTATTGTCATGTATTCAAAAGTCATTTTTTAAGTAAGCCTACCCATAGTAGGCCTACGAAAGGTACCGCGCAAACAATATATATCCCAAGAAATGGGAACGGAAAAACGAATCGACTCCGGAAAAATGCTGTTCGAAACTCTATTTCACGTTCTTGTGAGATAGTGAAATATCGCGAAGAACGTTTATTAGAATGACAGGTTGCCACAGTGACATGTAAGACCCACTTATCGGGACACGGGTTATTTTAATATTATATAATCAACGTTAGTAGAGTGGTTAGCGATCCTACCTACTAAGCTAGAGGTCCCGGGTTCGAATCCCGGTAGGTGCAAGCATTTATATGATGAATATGGATGTTTGTTTCCGAGTCATGGATGTTTATATGAATTTAAGTAAGTATATTGTATTAAATATATCATTGTCTTGTTACCCATAATATATATGCTATATATGCTTAAGGCTATATATGCTTAACTGGGGGCAAGATAAGTTGTGTAAAAAGTGTGTCAATATTATGACAAAACAACGGGTCAGCACATGTAACATTAATATATATTTACAGCAAAGTTTAAGCTTTGCGCGGTGGCTAGATATTATGTAAGCCAAACTAATAAGCTGAGTCTGGGAACTAGAAAATATAATGAGTTCGAAGGAGAAAGTTCGTAACAAGAAGTCACAAGCTGGCTGAGTTGTTGTAATAGCTTGTCTTGTCGCAAGATGTTGTCCAGTTCAGTGTGGCTCGACGACCGAGGACTTGGCCGGAAAATACCCAACTTCCCAATAACGAAACTAATGACGCGAACCGAACATCTTACGACCATGTTGTAATATTAAAACACCCTAATATTTCTAACGTTATACAACGTAATAAAACGCTGTGAAAGTGTTTTGTGTATTGTGTATATTAAGGCTGGGGACCGAGCCGATGACCTTGACGATTCTAGCGGAGCTAGGTTACATCTCTCGCACAAGATCGCCATAGTTTTAATTCAGAATTAGAAGCATTTTTAATTTATTACATAATACGATATTCTTTATAAAAATAATAAAACTATGTTATGTTAAATAGTGTTCGTGTACAATTAATAAATTTTTATACAATTTTTATCTAACTCCAACTGTAAAAATTAGAGGTATTGTGGTATTTTTTTTCACACTGTCTATAACAAATACAAATGTAAAGATAAATGTTTTTTTCTCAAACATGCATAGAAAAACTGTCATTATTTTCGAATAAAGAACACGCGAAGTATTAAATTTTCGGACAAAGAAAATCAAATCCATTGCAGGAGCGTTTTTTGAATTTGGAACATTACAACGCTCCTGTCATGTTGTATGAAACGGCGTGCTGGGGTTATTAAATACTCTTTGATCAGATCTCTTTTGTCATTCTTGGCATACTATAGTCTCTGCGTTTGCCTGTCGACACAGATGATAAAAAAAATTGGCGGCAAAGCTGAAAATTCGTCTTGATTTGTTATTTACATATCTACTTAATAATTAGAAATTTAATAATAATTAAAATGAGTTCCAACGGTTGAGAGAGTGAAATGGAGATTTATTGCACTCCACCAGATTTAAGATCAGAAGTCAAATTGGCAATGAAAAACCTGCTTCCAGCGAAGTCAAAAGAAAAATACATGAAAGTATATGAAAATTTTATGAGTTGGAAAAACGAGAAAAAAGTGAACGTTTTTCTCCAAAACAGTAATTTTGGCGTATTTTAATAAGATTACTAAAACTAGAAAGCCATCTATATTATGGGTAATTTATTCCATGCTGAAATGTACGGTTCATGTTAAAAAAGGCATTAACTTGAAAAACTATGGGAATTTAACTACTTTAATTTATAATATAAAACGTTGGTTTTATTTCCCTGCATTCTCTTGAGAAAAGCACTATATACGCCTCGGCGGAAAATGGGAATTACCTGTCTCGTATTTAGTAAAGTCCTCACCTACGGCTCGGCCTTCAAACTCATACTCGACCTGCAATTGCCTATTTCCCGGCCTTTGCAATAATGTACTAATTCTTGTCATATTCTGTAGATACATTATTATTTTTTTGTAAAAATATAAGCTTTATAAACCGTCAGGAAACGGTTTTAGGAAATTATGCGCTATTTTGGCGATTTCTTGGAATAGCGGCCTTAATAACACTTTGCGTGCATTATATACTTATCGGACTACGATTCATGCTTTAATTTTAATATTTTGTTAGTTGTAACAACCAAAATTATCTTTTATATTCTTTACGCATGTAATAGTAGTTAAATAAAAAACATATTACATTTTTAAATACATATACAAACACACCGTTAAGTCAATAATCATTCTGTCTTAATTCATAATGTTTTAATTTTTACATCAACTTTTTAATGTAGTTTTCATTCAAAAACAGAGTTTGTTAGAGATGTTTATATTTATTAAATGTGCTCTCGAATTATAATACGTTTCTTTAATTTTTTGTCATAATAAGAAAACAAATTAATAATAAATAAAAATATAATGTTATAAAAACACCTTTGTCAGGTGAGGTTCGAACCTACGCTAACGCTACTGAAATTAATTATTCAACTTCACCTCTACTCCGCAGCCGGCTGTAATGCGGCCACACTTTAAAGAAACCATACTATGGCTTCTAATTACTATTTTCTCAACCCAAAAAAAATACATGAATTTTTGTGTCCTTATATGAATTAAGAAAGTACTTAAGGCAAAACCAATAGTTTAATATAAAATAATAATTATCATTATTGTGAACGAGAAATGTGGGGTGAAAAACAGTAACGATTAACATTACGCCCTGTAAATCTTTGTTTAATGACCAACAAATGTCTGTTTGTAAGCGATTTACATTTTACGAGAGAATATCATTTGGAGACAGTTAACAACTTCCGACGGGCGTCATAATGCTTTATGATCTATAAACAAATATAACGACCACTAATAACGGGAACAGCAACAAACAGTGAATAAACTGAACGATCCCGTGGGATACGATTCATAAAGGTATAATCGTCTCTTAATCAACGGAATCGCCAGCGTAAAAATACTGTTTGTGCGCGCTGTACCCGCACTCATATTATAAATTAATGAGCTCAATTCAGTACGAATTTGTATTTATTTTAATGAATGTTGAACAAATAAATTTACTCAATTGTACACAAGCTTTTTACCAACCTACGTTGTCTGGTTTATTGGATACAAGAATATAAATGACTCGTACATTTGTTTAGATTACCGTTGTTTACTTTGTCAGCGTTTTCTTTCGGAGACAAAGAGAAGATAATATTGTCATGTATTTCATTTAGCTAGATTTGTAACACGAAATTACTACGTATGTTACATACCGCAAGATTGTCATATTCGATTTTGATCGTTAATGTTTTAGTGTAGTGTAGTAACTTATTTATGAATGTTCTTAAGAT
Organism: Leptidea juvernica; assembly: GCA_949711755.1. Lineage (NCBI taxonomy): Eukaryota > Metazoa > Arthropoda > Insecta > Lepidoptera > Pieridae > Leptidea > Leptidea juvernica. The sequence goes on along the minus strand of CATIXQ010000003.1, from coordinate 2,872,238 downwards.
TATAATTTGTATAGTTATTTCATTTGAGGTGTTTCATCTAGTGTGTGTTAACTGTTTTTTTTTCCACTTTACTTTGTTAATATTTATAGTTAAACAAGAAAAAATGGTCGTTATATTATAGATATTGTTATTTTCTCACGGCTCACATACTAAATAGTAAAAAGAAAATGTTTTCTATATAAGTGAATATTGTAATATTCTTCTGAGAAATAAAGTTCTTAAATCGTAATGTTACCATCGAGTTTTTGCCGCAAATTTTGGCGTTGCTTTCGAAATAATAACAGGCAGGTGAGACAGATTTTGTTATGTGTGTCAGCAATATTATTATATTCATAAGTTAATAATACAACGTTAATAATTCGAAATATTATTAACATTATCTTGATGAAATTTTCACTTTCGTCGTGCAAAGAACACACTTTTTTTCAATAAGAAAACACAAAATGAAAATGTCCAATCAAATCCAATGCAAATACGTATAAACAAGCTGACAGCCCGATAATGCGTGACTAATTTAGATTTGTCAAAATGTGCGATGGCTGGAGGTTAGTTATTTAATATACAAAATACTCAGAAACCCATAAGTTAACTGCTTACGACTTGTCAAATAATAGTTAATTATGCAACTGTTGTGTAATAAGTGTTATTAAAACACGAATGTGGGTTTATCATATCGTTTATCGAAACTGTTTTAATACCTAATTATCAACAGTTGCATACCAGTCTATCTACACCCATAATATGAATCCTCTATAGTAGATTCTGACTCAGTTAGCTTACTCCTAATATTAAAAAAGCCAGTCCTAGTAACCATAATATTATCCAAAGGAGTGTTATTATGAAAACGGATGATATAATGTAGTGAATTTCATTACAACACTCGTTTGGATGATGTAATGGTTATTAGGACATTGGATGTTTTAATGTTGGAAATAAACTAACTGTTGTACAATATTTAATAGAGGTTTTAAGGCATGGGTGTAGATAAAATCGTTTACAGTGTCAATAGATTCACTTTCCTTTTCTATGTTGCTGTACCTTCGTTAGGATGTGGGAGTACCAGTGGGAGGCTAGATTATGGGTACCACAACGGCGCCTATTTCAGCCGTGAAGCAGAAATGTGTGAGCATTATTGTGTTTCGGTCTGAAGGGCGCCGTAGCTAGTGAAATTATTAGGCAAATGAGACTTAACATCTTATGTCTCAAGGTGACGAGCGCAGTTGTAGTGCCGCTCAGAATTTTTGGGCGGGGCGTATAAATTACCATCAGCTGAATGTCCTGCTCGTCTCGTCCCTTATTTTCATAAAAAATAAAAGTTCTTTTGTCTCGCACTCTGTGTTTGTCTATTTTATTTTTTCTTGTTTTTTTTTTTTTTTTAATAATAACCAAACAGTTTCTTACTAATCTAATACAATGTCCTGTAAAATTATTTACACAGTAACCTCATTTAACAACTGTTACTGCAATAAATAAATATTCCTTCAAAAGTTTTTGAAATTTAAATTTTGTTTGGTTCCGGTTGGATGCTCTCCGGCAAACTATTTAGCAGATATGGTATTCTTTTCTTAAAAGTTCTATCGCCAAAGGGCCAGGCCACAACACTACGTTGCGGCGTCATATCGCAAAAACAATATTAGGTTTGAATAACATTAAATTATTACATTATATAGATTATAGTAAAAATAGTGATGGATATGCTGGGAATAAGGTAAGAAAAATAACTATTAAAATGCATAAAAGGCATTTATTTTCGCAAAATTGATTCCATTAGAATTCTTTTTGATGTCATTTCTAATAACTACCTACTAGATACTACTTCCGCTTCGGAAATGGCGCTCTGAGAGAGAAGAAGCGGCGCAAGAAACTCTCCCAGCATTATTTTTTTGCGCTCTTTTCAATAAAAATATACAATATTGTACAGTCATTTCTATCGCTATAAAATAATCATAATCTAGTCCCAGGCTGTCCGATCATTTAGATATTCAGCAGTGGAGTAATAGGATTTAAGACAGAGCCATTTTTTTTATAAAACATTTAAATTTATTTATAGATAATGCCTGAACAGTGGCTGGGACTTTATTATAGAAGTGTATTATACATTTACCCTTAAAGCTATTATGTATCTTATGAAGCCTACTAGAATTAGTTACAAGCAATCCCTTATTTCTAGTGTTATAATACTATACTCTATATAATTTCATAATTTAATGTAATTCAAAACTAATGTTGTTTTTACGAAATGACGCCGCAACGCAGTGTTGTGGCCGTGCCCAAAGTATTTGTACACTAGTATTTAGTAAGCGTATGTAACAATGACTTGTCAAAATACCTTTATCTAAGCTTGGTGTGTCTCGCCGCGGTGGTTTTGATGGCGGCGGGATGGTCAGAGCCCTGGGATCTGGCGTCGTGGTCGGTGGAGATGAAGCTATAACAACATACTCAATAAGGTTAAAAAATGTGTAAAGATTAAAATGAATTGCTATTTAATAGTTGACACAGATAGATTTATGGTGACTGCCAATGACGATCTATACACATATAAGGACATATCATTCGCAGTCTGGTATCGGAACGGCAAAAGTGAGCTTAAGGCGCGGTCATACCTCAATATCCAGAAAAAATGGTTTCTTAGAGAGTCGATTACCGCATAACGCTATGAAACTATTCCGACGCAAAAATACAATGCACACAGAAGGACTTAAAGAAAATTTTGAACCGAATAAAATATTTATATATAATTTGAAATATTCAATAAAAAATTTGCAAGTTGCTTCCCAAAAATAAACTTGAAGTTAAAAATCTTTGAATTTTCAGTTATAACAACATTCTTTTTTTAAAGAATTTAATAGAATTAGTACTTCTCTAAAACTTATACCGAACAATTTTTCAATTTAATATGTATTTTGAATTTTGAATTAAGAAAATCTGTAAAATAAATCCCCAGCTTAGCCACATGATCAACACAAATATTGAAGGGTTAGTCTAGCGTTTACAATCCTGTTCAGTCCGCGCCTTAAATACGCAGTTGTATCATTCTCATGCACATCGCGAGACTCGAAAGCGTCCTAATTAGGAAGAATTTTGACAATGACTTAAGTTTGTTTAGGCACAAGTTTTAAATATTTTTTTCTTTTATCTTATTATTTTGATCACACCATCCTGCACAGTTTTGAGAGCTTTGTATTGAAACCTACGACTCTTAGTTTATTTATACGTCTAGATAGAGCCTCTTGCTGTTAGACAACCGATGAAAACAGGCCAGGTTTATTACTTAAGCGTGCGTGACAACCTACGACTTACACTCTCGATTCGTATGTCATTTTGTGTTACTGTGCGTGCATTGCTCATAATAGAGCTTAACAGTTAACCTCATATTATTTCGACGTTTACGCAGCTCAAATAAAATTTGAAAACAAAATTTTATGATCCATGCAGGTCTCAAACCCACAACCTCTCGCATTCTGTACGAGTGCTCTCCCTACTGAGCTAACCGTTCAAGTGACGTATAGTCATTAAATCTTTTATGCTTTGTTCAACTCTCAGGTTGTGGCTCCCGTATCGTTCATAAAATTTTGTTTTCAAATTTAATTTATGTATTAATCTCAGAAGTGAGGTTTTTCACTTTAAAAACATAACAAATTGTTTACATATCTGTCATAGTCTATCTAGACGTATAAATGATCAAGCTTTGCGTCAGTTTACGAGTTAATAAATGAAATACTTACTGTATAATCTTATTGTACCATCTGATTCCCCTCTCGGATTTTTAGCCACGCATTTATATGTACCGTAGTCCTCTGATACGATATTCCGAATCAATAATTTCATGTGTGTCTTGTAAGCTGGTAATCCGACTGAATTCTCCATGTGGTACTTGATACTTTCGTGGATCATGTGACCGTCATCCCGGGTCCAATAGTTCAATGATGTTGGGTGAGCTTCTGTGAAGCATTCTAATGTTACATTGTAATGTAGCGGCGCACCCACAAGCTGATGAGGAATCCAAAGCATCGGTGGAACTGAAAGACAAAAAAAAACACAAAGCCGTTTAGAGTTGCGTCAGGCGTTTTATAATATATATGATAATAATATTGACACACTTTTTACACAAATTATCTTGTCCCAAGTAAAGCATTTTATATAGCTTGTTTAATGGGTTACAAGACAATGATATATTTAATACAATATACTTACTTAAACATACATATATTCATATAAACATACATGAATACATTTAAATATCCATGACTCGGAAACAAACATCCATATTCATCATATAAATGCTTGCACCTACCGGGATTCGAACCCGGGACCTCTACCTTAGTTTTGTGTCGTTATTCCATTGTATGGCGTATGGTACTGTCTTGAGGAGTTAATTTAGTAATTATCTGAATTGTTACGTGTGTTATGTGTTTTGGCTCTTTTAAAACTTTTTAATTGTGTTTCCAGTGGCTCTCTTGCACAGGATGCTGGCTAGATTATAGGTAACAGCACGGCGCCTATTTCTGCTGTGAAGCAATGTAAACATTACTGTGTTTCAGTCTGAAGGGCGCCGTAGCTAGTGAAATTACTAGACAATTGAGTCTTAACATCTTATGTCTCGAGGTAACGAGCGCAATTGTGGAGCCGTTAAAACTTTTTGGGTTTTTAAAGAATCCTGAGGGGCACTGCATTGTAATGGGCAGGGCGTATCAATTACAGTTACCTGAACGTCCTGCTCGTATCGTCCCTTATTTTCATAAAAAAAAACATTTCCATTATAACAACAGGGAGCATATTTTACGAAATAATTCTTGATGTTATGAAATATTATTGACAAGATCGTAAAAAACAGTATTTTATTTATGATGTACAGAACAACGTCTGTCGGGTCAGCTAGTGTTTTAAAATAAAACAAAAACAAATCGCAGACCATGTCCTTTTACTGCATAAAATGATTCAAATTAAATCAAATCAAAATGTTACGTGGCATCATCTGCCCAAGCTAGGCTAGCACAATCCCAGTCGTAATACATCACTTTACCTACCAAATCAAATTACCTTACCTACTAGCCCCAGACAAACACTAACACAGTTAGATCTCCTTATATGATATATCTTAATATATATAAATAACGTGGCACGTTGTTTGTCCGCGATGGACTCCTACACTAATGAACGGATTTTAATGGGGATAACTTCATGGAGCGCAGTTTAGTCCAACTTGAGAGATAGGATAGTTTTTATTTCGCTTTGGGACCCATAATTATTTTTATTTGCCAATATTTGTTTTGTATGGACATATTTTCTATGTGAGAATTTATTGACGCACGGTTTGACAGTTCTGCTGTGAAACAATTTCATTATAGTTAACAACAGGGAGCTATGACGTTCTATACATAATATAGAACGTCATTGACAGGGAGCATATTTAACAAAATAATTCTTGGTGTTATGAAATATTATTGACAAATTCATAAAAAAACAGTATTTTATTTATTATGCACAAAACAACGTCTATCGGGTCAGCTAGTATATATATATATATGTAAGTGTAAGGTAAAATTATACATTATTTTATATTTTACGTAAGTTCTACTCGTATTATATGTAGCTTTCTAAATGAAGAAATGCGTATGTAGGTGACAGTTTTCTTGTAAGTGTAAGGTGAAATTATACATTATTTTAATATATTTTTACCAAGAACTTGTATTGTGATCATAGACATACAATATACTAGCGTATAGACAAACGAGAGGTATGGCGTGCGAGAGAGGAAAATATCTCAAAAGGGGATTTAGCAAGGTAGAAAAGTAGTACTGTAACCGATTTTAATCGAAAAGTCGTAAAAAGTCAGCCACGCTCGACGTTAGCCTTATACCATGAATTGAATACTTTTCTGCATCTCTACTTCTTTTCTGTCACGAAATGAGCGGTTATATCTAAACACGAAGCCCCAACGTACCATCGATATGAAACCAATTGCCAAAAGATATTTATTCTTTATCTTTAAAATATATAACAAAATTAATAACCGTAATGCTATGTCTGATCACGTTACTATAACTTATACTTAAGCTCATTACTTAGTTTCGAAGGGCGTGTCACTTCATCAGTCAACACCGGAACTAACCGCGTCCATATAAATTAACTTTATTACAGAATCACACTCAAGTTGAAACTTGATAGAATCGAAGCTTTGTCAATAACAAGTTGTTAGTGCAGCGATGGGAAAATGTAAACTATTATAAAGTTAATAAATTACAAAGCTAACTTTGTTTTAGGAGCTTTTTATTTTTCAAACTCTAATGAGGATACAGCAAAGTAGAAAAGGAAAGCGGCATGGCATATGGCATTAGCTTCTTATTTTTTTGCATATTAAAATAAAATTAAAATTTCTCGTGCATTACGGGCTGTCAGGTTCGGCGCCTATTTGTGCCGTGAAGCAGTAATGTGTGAACATTACTGTGTTTCGGTTTGAAGGGCGCCGTAGTCAGTGAAATTACTGGACAAATGAGACTTAACATCTTATGTCTCAATCTCAAACATCTTATGTATTTTTGGGGTTTTTCAAGAATCCTTAGCGACACTGCATTGTAATGGGTCGCTCAATTACCATTAGCTGAACGTCCAGCTCGTCTCATCCCTTATTTTCTTTAAAAAAAATCTAAGTCTATAAGTGTGACTTACAGTCCACGCTAACTTTCACCCTTTTAGATACAGTAGGAGGCACTCCATTGCTGGCAATACATAAATAAGCTCCCATATCCAGCCGGGAAATCCGGGACATCTCTAGTATTTCACCTTCCCAATCTGAAACTAATGAATCAAGTTTATAATTGAACATAATTCCAGAAAAACGTTCCGAACACAGTTCCACAGTCATGTCGAAATTGAGATGAGAACACAAAACTGATCACGTGATTCATATAAACGGACTGACAAAAAATGGCAGCACTATTGTCACTCTTTAAATGACATCATGACTTAGTAGCCCAACCCACATGAATGGAATACACAAATATTTATTAAAATTTAAACACGAATTCCTTAATGTGGTTTAACGTGATGTTTGTGGCTTGGAACGTTTTTCAGGAACTACTTCCAATTATTTTATACAAAAAATGTTATTGGCCCGTGGGGCCAAGAGGCGCGAAGAATGTACAAAGTACTATCTTCGCGCCTCAATAAGGCTACTGGAAACCCAAGCGCTGACAGCAATTTCTGTGAACGGATAAGCCTAGCTATACAACGCGGAAATGCTGCCAGTATTCTTGGTACGCTTCCACGTAATGATAGTATTAATTTTATGTAGTCATAGTATTGTAATAGTGATTTATGTAACTGTTGTGTATTAAGGGGTATTAAAACACGAATGTGGGTTTATCACACGAAGTGAAGCCAAGTGTGATAATAGTATCACATGAGTGTTTTAATACCTAATTATCAACAATTTATCTTTTTTTAATTTAAATTTATTTTATTTAAAGACTTTATCTACACCCATAATATGAATCCTGTATAACGGTTAAGATAAGAGAAGATGATAAGATTCTGAAACAGTTACCTCACTGCTGACATTAAAAAAGCCAGTCCCAGTAACCATTACATCATCAAAACGAGTGTTGTAATGAAAACGGATGATGTAATGTTGTACTGAATTTCATTACAACACTCGTTTGGATGATGTAATGGTTATAAGGTCATTGAGTGTTTTAATGTTGGCAATAAGCTAACTGTTTTATAATCTGTAATAGAGTGTTTAAAGCATGGGTGTAGATAAATATAGTTATAAGATTTGTTTTCTTTGAATAAATATATTATTGATCAATAAAAACGTCATTAGGAATAGATAATTATATACGTAAATTAATGAAATCTAACCAGAATGTCCCTTGCTAATGGAGATTTTTGAGTTGTCATCCCGTTTCCATTTTATGGTGGGCTTAGGAGAGCCATTAGCCCGACAGCTCAGAGTGACATTGGCGCCCTCTCTCACGATAACGTCGCTCGAACTCAACGAGTCGTCGATAGAAGGGGGCACTGTAAACATCAATAACTTAAGATACAAACTTTTGCGACGGAAAGTTCTAGTCCAATCTGTAAATGGAACTCAAGTGAACGGAGAAGAATCACCTAATTAGTTAATAGCAGAAGTCGCAACATAAAGTACTCGATATTTTGCTCTCAACGTTGTAAATAAAAAGAGATATATGTTTACAATAATAATCAGATATTTAGAAACTTTATAGACGTTAAAAATATTGAGAAATCATGAAAAATACTAAGATATTATAAATATTATCTTTATTGATATTTGTAATTAATTCTATTGTAACTTAAAAAATTGGAAAATTATTATAAAATGATAATATATAATTAATACAAAACCTTCCTTCCTTAAAGGCCGGCAACGCTCCTGTGATTCCTCTGGTACAATAATGTGTAAGCATTACTTTGTTTCGGTCTTTTCGGTCGGTTATGAATTACCATCAGCTGAACGTCATGCTCGTCTCGTTCCTTATTTTCATTAAAGAAAAGAATGTTTTCCGTGCAAGAAACACTATGTGATAGGATATAGGAGAGTTGAGCGGTATTACCAATAATGTGTTCTCGCTCACACCTCACGCAACATACTATAGGAGGTAGTTATTACTGTCTAGTATTTGAAAAAAAGCTAATTTAGTTACTTTTACAAATGGGCTTTAGACCAAAAATTCAAATGGGAGGTTTCAAAAAATAATTATATTGGACATCATCTTTTTTATATGTGACCCAATTAAATAATACATCAATAACCAAAACTTCATCCATATTGGCTAAGCCCTTTCTGAGATTATTGCAAACAAAGTATAATTATAAAAATTATAGTGTTATAGTCTAATCTAGAGCTTTATTTACTGTGCAAATTTTTTCAGCAGTCTTAGAATAATATGAATGAGATAACATTTTATTTTGAATTGATAAAAAACAAATACATTAAAAAAGGGGTTTGGTTTTTCGCAAATATTTCACTTATTAAGATTTGTGAAATTTAAAAAAAAACATCTTTTCGTAAAGAGATCCAAAGTAATATCATTACATATCAATAAATACGAGCGATTTTGCTTACAATTTCATGGATTAATTTTTAATTAATCCATTTTGTAACGAGATCGCTCTGCCAATAACAATACCATCAAAGTCGTTGAAGCCTTTTCAGGCCAGAAACCAGACTGACACAAATAAAAAAATATTATATTGAACAGGGTCTTTCCCTTTTTATTTATATCCAAAAGCAAAATATGAATTGAACCGCCACGCTCTACAGGGTGTCCCACGGCTATGCACCGCATGGATAGGAAGTACCTTAAATAATTATAGTAGATAAAATAAATTTTACTGAAAGAAGACTTTTTTTTATAGATTTTGACATAATTGCCTGGTTGAACCGAGAATTCTTCCTGCATGCAGGACAATAGGACAAATGCCGCCGCGATCCCCAAATCTAACTCCATTAGATTGTTTTTTTGGTGGTACGTAAAAAATTTAGTTTTTAAGAACCAATATAAAAGTGTCCACGGGGCACAAACAACTTTTTTTTATATAAGAAGGGGCAAACGGCAAGAGGCTCACGGGATGGGGAGAGGTGAGGCAACCGCCCATGGACATCCGTAACATCAGGTGTCAAGAGATGGGTTGCCGGCCTTTAAGGTGGGAGTATGCTCATTTCTTGAAGGTTCCTAAGTCGTATCAGTATGGGACAACCGCAGCCGGTAATTCATTCCACAAAGTGGCTGTGCGAGGCAAGACATTTCTTGTAAAACGCGCGGTTGTGGAATGCCAGACGTCAACGTGATGCGGGTGGTACTTTGCACTTAGACGTATTATTCTAAATATTCACCATAACATGATCAAAAAGCGACAGAAAGTGAAATAATTAAAACAGTGTGACTTTGTATTCCACAGAATCGAACTCATTTTGAGCATTTGATAAAATAAATTGCAGATTTAAAATAAAAAATATAAGAACTCATTTTCTTCGCATGTAGCGAAAATAAGCCTTATGATGAAGGCTTTCATCGGTATGATACAGCTATACGGTATTTTCTTTCTTATGTAACGGGTTAGATTCTCGGTGCAATTAGGTAATTATTTAAAAGTTGACAATGCAGTTTAAATTAAAATTAAGTCCTCTTTCAATTGAATGTTACATCTACAATATGTAAGATAATTTTCTTGGGACATCCTGTATAACTGCTTGTATACATACCAACGACGTGTAAATATCCGAACTGTGTTTTCGCGGTGACCGTGTTGATCTGACACATGTATCGTCCCCGGTCTTCCTCGCGCACGTCCGAGATATGTAGGAACCACGTGCGGTGCTTGTCATGCGTCACACTGACGCGGGGGTTGCGGGTTATGACGTGATTGTGAACTGTCAGAATGGCTGATTGCTCGAAGTGCATCCATGCTACCTGAAAAACAAATACTGTCAATATTTGTCTTATAAAAGACTGCCGACTGCCCTATTGTTATAAATCATTTAGTGTTACTTGTATATAATTGTGATTATAGTGAAATTATTGAATATATATTCTATTCAAGCTCACTATTTTCACTAACTACGACGTCTTTCAATTTTGCAGACTTCGCGTGAATACCTTACATACGAGTCGTTCAGGTGACGCTACTATATGAGCGTATCTCCGTACAATTTCATAAGTCGAATAGCGGCTAGGGTCGAGTGTTGGGTTGTGGGGCTTAGATCATTAAATCTAAGAGGATTTTTATGTGGGAGAGTGACGCTGCCGTCTTACGAAGATTGTACAAACGGGAAGACTCGACCGGATAAGTTCCTACTCCAGAATGTAAGGCTGGTAGTAATAAAATATTAATTAATATTAATGTGCGACATATTGAATATACTAATATCAAATATTGTATCCCAGTGGTGACGCAAATCATCGGTGCGCAAGAGAACTTACAAAATTCAGAATATCTATGTCATTAAATTAAAAATGTAAAATTAAGTTTTCTTGCTATTTATAATCTTTATATAATTTTTTGAGAACCAAAGTCCTCGACATAGCCCAAATTATTGCGATAGTGAAGTGGCAGTGAGTAGGGCACGTAGTTCGACGGACAGATGGCCGTTGGGGCAGTAAAGTTCTCGAATGGCGACCACGTACTGGAAGACGCAGTGTTGGTAGGCCCCCCACAAGATGGACCGTCTGGTCAAGATCACCGGAATACGTTGAATGAGGACAGCGTAGGACCGATCGTCGTGGAATTCTTTGGGGGAGGCCTTTGTCCAGCAGTGGACGTCTTTCGGCTGATGATGAATACGATGATGATATAAAACACGTAGTAATATAGTAGTAAAATTGTAAGTATCCACTTTTATTTTCAGCATTTATCTCTTAAGTCCGTGAAATTTTCCTCTTTATTTAATTTCCGATCAAAACCTGAACATAATCATCAAACTCATTGTAGACAATGAAAAAGTAAAAACACGAGTGTCAAAAAATAATTGTCGTTCCGTAACTTCCACGATTTCCAATCGTTTTTCAAATATTGTCGAGTGACGTAACGGAAATTAAAGAATCGACGGTTCTTAAAAACATCATATTAATATTGTATTTTCACTGTGAACAGCTGTTGCTAAATCGACATAATGGTTTTTGAATGTATGAAAATTGCTTACAATCATTTCCAACCGACTTCAAAAAGAAAGAGGTTGGATATTTGTATGTTAGCACAGAACTCGGATTTGTCGAATTCCATTTTTTCTTAAGAGATAAACTTTATAATGTAAAATAATTGTGTATAATAAGTGCAATTTTTTTTATCGTATATAAATTATCATTTTTGTGTACGATAGCGAAATAAATAAATATTGTATTTAACAACATGAATGCTAGTACTTTCATACTGGTAAATAAAGCAATTCGTGTGAAATTATTCCCTAATCATTCCAAAATAATGAAAAATGCACAACAATCATAAACAAAATGTCTTTTTGTAAATATTCTTGGTTTATTCTCAGGTATTACTTTATTTCAAGGTATTTGTAAGGCCGAATATATTTAACGTTATATAACTTAATATAATTTATCTTTATTTTCATATCACTCACAGCAAATCGGAGTAATGCACTCACTAAACTTTTCTCTGCCAAAAATCGCTCAAAACGCCTTACAAAATTTTCTATTCAAAAGTTAAAGCACTTGAATATAATTAGCTAACTCGGAAGTGCATTAAATCTTGGCTAATTTTTATCAAGATTGAAGCACTAATATAGGAGAAATTTGTTAGCCGAGGGTCACATCCTTCGTATCTCAAACGACAAGACCGACGCCCAACCGCCGTCTAATTTATAATGGACTTGTGGAAACTTTGGTCATTTTATTATGCAATGGAACAGGAACCTCCTTAATGACTACGACCTGACTTTTAGTCGTAACCTGGCCCGAGTTATCAAACAAGGCTTAAGGCTGGGGACCGAGCCAACGGCCTTGAGGAAACAAAACTATATCATTTTAAATAGTAAATAATTTTTCGTACAAATTTTTACACAAATAAAATTTGAGAAACAAAATTTTATGAACGATGCGGGATTCGAACCCATGACCGCCGTTCCGTGCCGGTGCTCTAACCAACTGAGCTAACCGTTCGAGTACCGCCTCATTATAAAATTCTGTTTGGTTTGTTCAACTCTCAGGTTGTGGCTTGATCTACAGGATCTACTTTACAGTTGATAACCTGCTCAACCCCAATATTTGCATATTAGGGAATTGACTTGATATGTCGCTCTTGTAAATCTCAACAATATGTTATGTTTTTAAAGTGATAACCCTTACTTCTAGGATTAACACACAAATAAAATTTTAAAAACAAATATCTTGATTGAATGTAGAAGTCTAGAAAATACAAATTTTTATCTAGATTGAATTATTAAAATGGCTGCAACTGTAAAAGTTAGAAATGTAAAGAAATAATGAATTTTCTTCTCATATCCTGTAGACATATAATTAATTCTTAGGAAAAATAAAAGCTTTATATAAATCTTTTTTTTTTATTGAATAGGAGGACAAACGAGCGTAAACCTGGTGTTAAGTGATCACCGCCGCCCACATTCTCTTGCATCACCAGAGGAATCACAAGAGCGTTGCCGGCCTTTAAGGAAGGTGTACGCGCTTTTTTTGAAGGTACCCATGTTGTATTGTCCCGGAAACACCGCACAAGGAAGCTCATTCCATAGCTTTGTAGTACGAGGGAGAAAGCTCCTTGAAAACCGCACTGTGGAGGACCGCCACACATCCAGATGGTGGGGATGAAATCTTAACTTGTGCCGTGTCGTGCGAAGGTGGAATTCGGCGGCAGGAATCAGGTCAAACAGCTCTTCGGAACACTCCCCGTGATAAATGCGGTAGAAGACACACAATGATGCGACGTCTCTACGCAACGCCAAGAGATCCAGCCGTTCACAGAGCACTGAGTCCCCGACAATTCGAGCTGCTCTACGTTGCACGCGGTCAAATGGATCGAGCAGATACTGGGGTGCGCCAGACCAGAGATGACAGCAATACTCCATGTGTGGCCGGACCTGCGCTTTGTAGAGCGCTAGAATGTGGGCCGGCTTGAAGTATTGCCGTGCTCTATTGATGATGCCCAGCTTCTTCGAAGCCAATTTGGCTTTGCCCTCCAGATGGCCACGGAATTGGCAATCGCTCGAGATTTCGAGACCCAGTATTCCGATACTAGGCGAGGCTTTGAGGGAAGTGTTGTCGAAGAGCGGTGATGCGACAAATGGGGTTTTTTTTAGTGGTAAACGCGCAAACTTGAGTCTTCTGGGGGTTAAATTGGACAAGGTTCAATTTACCCCATTCCGCGACCTTCTCGAGAGATGACTCGATAGAAGACACAAGTTTCTCCCGGCACTGGTCGACGATTTCCCGAGAGAGACCTGCATGGCCCGTGTATACGGCATCACCAGTGCTGTCGTCCGCATAGCAATGCATGTTGGAGGTGTCCAACATATCATTGATATGCAGAAGAAACAGCGTAGGAGATAGCACACAGCCTTGGGGCACTCCAGCATTCACGGGCTTCGGGTTCGAGCAATATCCGTCGACAACGACCTGTATGCTACGCCCAGTGAGGAAGCTGGAGGTCCACTTGCACAAGCTCTCGGGAAGCCCAAATGATGGAAGTTTGGAGAGGAGCGCCTTGTGCCATACACGATCAAAGGCCTTCGCTATATCCAGGCGAACTGCCAGGCCTTCCCCCTTGCTTTCAATAGCCGCCGCCCATCTATGTGTTAGGTATACCAGAAGATCACCTGCCGACCGTCCATGGCGAAAGCCGTACTGTCGGTCGTTGATCAACTGGTGACCCTCTAGGTATACTAAAAGCTGGCGGCTAATTATGCTCTCCATGATTTTAGAGAGCAGGGAGGTGATAGCAATAGGCCTGTAGTTCGCCGGATCCGAACTGTCTCCTTTTTTTTGGATCGGATGGACAAGGGCTGACTTCCATGAGTCAGGGATTACGCCTTTGGAATAAGAGTGCCGGAATAAACGCGTTAGCACCGGCGTCAACTCAGGGGCACACGTTCTAAGCACGATTGGAGAAATGCCATCCGGCCCGCTCGACTTCCTGACATCCAACGAAAACAGAGCTCGCCTAACAGTTTTCTGTCTGAACTGTACTTCAGGCATAGAGCTCTGACACCGCAGTATGGTCGGCGGTGTTTTTCCGTTGTCGTCAAGTGTCGAGTTGGAGGCGAAAAGAGCGCACAGGAGCTCGGCTTTCTTTTTTGCATGGGCCAGGGTGTCATTCCTCATGTGCAACGGCGTTATGGACGGCTGGTTGAAGTTACCAAGAGCAGTTTTTGACAACGACCAGAATTTGCGTGTTCCGGTCGGGTAACTGGAAAGCTGCTCGCCGATTTTGACGACGTGCTTAGACTTCGCACGGGCGATTAGCCGCTTAAAAAATCTGGAGGCACGGTTATATTTCCTCTTAAGAACTTTGCAGTTCGGATCCTTTGTGCCCAGCGCCGCAACCCAAGTTCGATACGCCTATTTTTTGCAGTCAGATGCTGCTTTAACTGACGCATCGAACCAGGGCTGTGATCTGCCACCGATCGGTACTACAGAGCTTGGTATAAAAATATCCATGCCCTGCAGCACCACATCGGCTACTGCAACGGCGCAGGCACTAGGATCATCCGAAGGGAAACAAACCTTGCCCCAAGGGTAGGATGCAAAAAAGGAACGCATCCTATCCCAATCTGCTGACTTGTAGTGCCAAACGCGGCGGGTCGCTGGTGGTCTGCGACGATGGCGTCGGATAGGCACTACACTCCTGACCAGGCAATGGTCGGACGTTCCGAGAGGGGCGTCGACAAAGACCTGGTAACCATCGGGATGTGTAGTCAGCAGAAGATCTAATAAGGACGGCATGTGGCTATCCACATCCGGGAGCCGCGTTGGCGACTCAACCAATTGGGACAGACCATACGCCAATGCAAAATTATGCACAGATCACCCCTGCGTAGTCTGTGGTACGTGATCCAAGCCATTCGGCATTGTGCCCGTTGAAATCACCCAAGACTACGATTTCAGCGGAGGGGATCTGTGCAAGCACGTCGTCAATTGCTGCTTGAACGCAGCCCATGAGATGATCGGTTTCTGCGTTACCACTATGGGACCTGTAGACACACGCATAGATACGGACGCGGTCCTCTAAATCTACGCGGAGCCAGAGAGTAGACAGGTCCCTACCCTCAAAATTGCCGAGACGGCGACAGCAGATATTCTCCCTAACGTACACACATACCCCGGCATGAGGCAAAAAATTGTGCTCAATTTTGTACCCGGGGTACGTTAAATATAACGTATCGCTAGGTCGAGATATCTGCGTCTGCGTAAGGAAACACAAGGCCGGCTGCGCCGTCTCAAGGTGGTGGTGGACGGCGTTTAAATTGGAGTGAATTCCCCTGATATTGCAAAAGTCCACGTTGAGCGTGGAGCGGGGTGCCGTGGTGTTTCTGCCTCGTTTGTCCTCGGTCATGCGTGGTTCTGTGCCCACCCCAGAATACGGGGGAGGGGGTGGGGGTTAGGGATGGCCTCCGGTCCTCGACACTAACCTATGCGAAACATAGCGGCACTAGGCCGCTACTTCACGCCGGTATTCTGTGCGAGTGTGGTAATTAACCCGGACGAGTCTGGCCCGATTGTGCTGACGTCATAAGACGGCAGCGTGACTCTCCCACTTCTAAAAAGCCCTCAGTCGCCTCTTACGACACCCATGGGCCTCCCCTATTCTTTTTACGCCCCGGGGAAAGTACAGGGCAAAATCGTTCAGAAATGGTTTCAAATATGTGCTATTTTAGCGATTTATTGGGATAGCGCAAATATTCAAAAGAATTGTTAAATAACGTTTGTAAAAGTGTGGTTAAAGGCTATAACATAAATGACTTTCTTAATGATACCACAAATTGGGAATGGAGCGACCGCCCTCAGGCTATTAAATAATAAGTTTAATTGTACAATGTTACTTTGTAAACATATTTTTTGACGAAAAAAAAAAGCCCGCTGAGTTTCTTGCGCCCGTTCTTCTCAGGCCTGAGGCATTCATTTTGGAATGGGTGATAGTTTTTTGACTTTCAATAAGTGATGTCACATCCTATTTTGAATAAAAATATTTGAATATGAATATAACAAATGAACGTGAAAATAATTTCACAAGAAAACCAGACAAGAGAGGATAGGCAAATGGAGATTTTATTCTGACTCGTTGACGCGGCGTGCAATTAATCAAAGAAACGCCAGACGGTGTCTTGGCAACGTGTAGTCGAGTGTCGGTAATGTAAATCTGATCTAGGTAATTGTGGCTAGCCGTCTAATCAAATCAGTTGTGGCGTGTGTCAGTCTGCAGTCTAAACTGCACAGATTGAGTTTGTAATCACAACTAACTGTGATATACAGGATGTTATTCTTATATTATTTTTAGTTTATTCTCTATTACTTTTTATGAGATTATTTATATTATTTAAACACGATTCATATATTAGCACCTTACAAACTTATATGTTTTGTACATTACACCCATTGTTAAATAATCTATTTGATTGAAAAGAATGGCCGTTGAGTTTCTTCTATGTTCTTCACACGAGCTCAACTTTTTATTCGAACATATGGTAGATTAAGTAATTTTAAAGATATATTCAAAAGCGCTTTATTTTAAGTTAGTAATTTTTACATTAAGTTTATTTGACTTTGCCTTTGACTTTGTGAAAGTATATTACCTAACCAGTAAAATGACATCAATAACTTTTTTTAAAATCAAACGAGATGTAGGTATCCAACATTTTATATTAAGCACTTCCCATATATTTATTACTAGCTGACCCGGCAAACGTTGTTTTGCCATATAAAGTATAATTCACGCGAAAGTTTTATAAGTGATAAAATATTGCCTATATTATAGCCTGTACATCATTTTGTTCTATTGTCAATAGTTTTTGCAGCGCACGCAAAAATAGGTTTTTGATTTTACACCTTGTGTTACAAAATAGCAATTTTATTACGGATCGCTAATTTTGAAAAAAAACAAAACATAGCCTATACCCTTCCTCGATAAATGGACTACCCAACACTGAAATAATCATTCAAATCGGACCAGTAGTACCAGAGATTAGCGCGTTCAAACAAACAAACAAACAAACAAACACTGCAGCTTTATAATATTATTATATTTATTATGAGATTAGTAGAAAGGTTTTAATTTCCTTATTTTAATAGGTTATTAAAAGAAACTGTAAAGGATATTAAAGAAATCTTTCATTAACCTAAAAAGTATTAAAAATATATTTTATTTAAATAATATTTATTTATTAGTTAGTACAAAATTTTGTATTGAAAGCAGATGTTCAAAGTGAAGTCCTTGTTGTACGATATTGACCTTTTTACTGATCTTATTCTAAAGGTATGAGTGTTCAATATCAACATAAAAAAACTATGTTTAAAAAAAACGATTTTTTACTTTTAGTGTTAGTTAATTAACTGATTAATAATAATATACAATCAACCTGAATGAAAACTCCTTAAAAAACGGTACTTAAAAACAATTACATCATCCACGTAAACAAAAAATTTCATAATAAATGGTCATAAAATGTGAACTACTGGGCCAAACTATGTAATTTTTTTATGGGATTAATAATGGGATAATTTTATTATTAAAGAAGAATTACGTAAATACGATAATAAATCTCAGCGTAATCGGTGTACATACATAAAAAAATACCGATCGAATTGTGAACCTCCTTTTTGAAGTCGGTTAAAAATTTAGGATACTGTTCGTTTGATATTTAAATAGTTATTGATATCATTTCGATATCAATTCAAAGTATTTTGATATCTGTAACAGTAACGGAATACCGGCCTGGTCACACTTAAAGATAACATCCTGTATATTCCACATTGGAAAGCGAACCTGCATATCGTATCGCTTGAACAATGTTTTGAATACATCAATGATGGATTGATTAGGAATCTAGTTGCTTCTGTACTATGATTTCTCTACATATTGTTGAATATTATGGCTTAGTGTATTATGGGGTGCATCGTTACCTTCCTTTAATTAAATATGGCGTATCAGGTGATAGCTGGTCCATGCGACATGCTCGTTTCTTGAGGTGACTGGTTATTTAAGTCACCGTTAACTTATTGCAAGACTCATGTGTATTTAAATATGAACTTACTATCATAAACTGTGGGGTTTTTATTGCATTTTTTTATGATTGTTTTATTAACTACTCAAGTTAGTTAAAACCTAGACTATTTTGAAAATATTAAGCTAATTTAAGAGTAGCAGTGGATGTCTCGAGACGTCTCGAAAGACTGTGACAGCCTTAAACCTCTATTTCTAAAACGCTCACTAAATCAAAGTGGAATTCGTATCGCGATTGTAGAACGTAGCTTCTAACGCATAATAAAGTAATAAACCATGCGTTATAATATGATATCATGCGTTGTCTAAGAGCAAGAGGCTCTATCTAGGCGTATAACCTAAGTCTAGATATTTTTAATTAGATTTCAATCTCTCCTCATAACTTTAGGAATAATAAGGTAATTAATGGCAAATGATAGGTAATGAGAAAGTGTCAATGTTGGAGCTAAAAAAGAGGGGTTGAATTATATTAAATATTTTTTAAGTAAATAAGGGAAAAATGCTAACATTTGATGGATTTTTCTTATAGGTGTAGTGTGTTTTACTACCATGGATAAGACACGTTAAATTTATATCACAAATATATTTATTATTTTAGAAATTTTTGAAACTGTATGTAATATTCTTTTTATTGCATTATTCCAAACTAAGCTATTATCATAAAATATCTACCAGTGGGAGGCTCCTTTATTGTTTCGGTCTGAAGGGCGCCAAAAATTACTGGGCAAATGAGACTTAGCATCTTATGTCTCAAGGTGACGAGCGCAATTATGTTGCCTTTCAGAATCTTTGTGTTTTTCAAGAAACCTGAGCGAAACTGTATTTTAATGGGCAGGGCGTATCAATTAACATCAACTGAACGAACTGCTCCTCTTGTCCCTTATTTTCATAAAAAAATATCTTAAGACGTATATATAATATAAATGATCGTATAACTTATCTATTTCAAAAATAATAGTAAGACACTGTTTCAATAAAAACTAATTGAATAGGATAAGTTTTGCGATTAAAATAATAACTGCTTTCGAAGATAAGTTACTTTTGTTAAGGGTTGAGTTAAATCCAAATTTTACAAGCGGTTTAGAGATAAGCTTTGAGTGTTGAACCTGAGCGTTTAACTTCACACGAATCTCGAGGCGTTCCCTAATTTCTCGACCCACGTTAATGCGCACTTTGCTTGATAAAATTTGAGCGGAGTAAAATACGAAATAAATACTTCGACGCTATTATGACTAGATTAACATTTTAACTGGAGTAATGATACCTTTTAATATAAAAATTCTTTCGTAGATTGACGGACGATTTTATTGCATAACGTTTGTTATTGTGATATTCATTACGATCGGTTTATGCTTTGCCTAATCAGTGAAATGATTAATTTTCAGTGTCTGTAGCACTGCACTGGGAGACGTCCGCTTCCAACCAATTACCTGTTGGAACTTGGAAGTGGCGTTCAGCCAGATTGTATGGAACGTGCACTCATTGACAGATGACGGCTATAATCTTGTAAAACACGATGATAGCCGAAATCCACAACATTTTAAGCAACTGTTCGTTTTTAAACTTTGCCGGATTATACTTCGTCGCCAATCAAAATTCTGTAATTTCTACTATCACTGCACGTTTCATACTACACTAAATCTCTTCTTTATTACGTAGTATTTTCATCCTCTTTGGTAGCGTTTTTGTGTGCTGTGCATTTTTTATTGACACTCAATGTCACATGGCTAATGTTTCCTATCTTTTAATGCACCAAAACAACGGGCACGCCATGTCACCCGTATGTCTCGACGGTGTAGCTCTGAAAGTCGCTGAGAAATTTAAATGTTTCGGTAATATTGTTACGAGCGACCTAGGAGATGACGAGGATATTGAACGAGAATGCAGGGCGATGGCGGTAAGGGCAATATGCTTGCTCGCAGATTTGAACGGTGCACTGCAGACATGAAAGTAACTTTATTTAAAGCGTTCTGTCAGTCCTTCTATACCGGTGGACTGTGGCCTGTGGGTGACATATACGCGTCGGGCCTACAAGCCTTGCGTGTTCAATATAACAACACCAACACAGGATGCTACTGAAGCTGCCGTGGCGCTGTAGCGCCTCTAAATATTCGCAGACGCACACAAACGACTTTTAGGCCATTATGCGTAAAGAAGCAGTTTCTCTCCTGCAGCGCTATCGTACCAGTTACAACAGCATCCTAAAGGCCATTGCTGCTAGGCCCAACTACCCAATACTACATCACTGTGTGGCCGTAGCTAGCTTTTTATTTATTTAGTCCGGCCGAATCATCGGACCCAGTCCGGTAGCGGCCTATATTCAATGGCATGTCGCCTTTTCCATCGCTCAAAATTATGTGTGATTCTGTTCTATTCGACGAATCTTCGACGAACGACGAAATTTCTATTGGGGTAATCTTCGCAGGAATTCTAGTTTTTAATGGGAATGACTAAGTTACAGAATTATCTGCCTATAGTAGGTACTGACATATTATGGCACATCGTAATACGTTCCTCTCACAGAGGCTTAAAGATACAATAATGTGTTTTGAGTAGTTCCTTATTTAGAAAATGCAAGAAAATTATGATATCTAATACTCGTATATAAAATTGTCGTGTCATAGTGTTAAACTTTGAACTCCTCCGAAACGGCTTGACCGATTCCCATGAAATTTTGAGTGCATATTGGGTAGGTCTGAGAATCGGACAACATGGTTTTTTCATCCCCCTAAAGGGTTAAACATTTTTTTTATTTGTTTGATTATGAGTCAACATTAAAAAATACATACAACTTCAAATTTTCGCCCATCTACGATCAACAGTTACTTTTGTATCGCGATTTTAATATAGGCAATACACCGTTTGCTGGGTCAGCTAGTAATCTTATCAAGTCTTGTGGTGGTTATGAGAATCCACCAAATCATAAAACTACATTCGTAAAAGTTAAATAAAGTGATATAGGAATGTATAAATACAACGCCTCTCCTAATGAACGACACAGCGTGTAATGAAGCCGGCAGATGCAAATATGATATTTCAAATAGCGGTCGCCGCTAACTAATTTCATTCGTCTGCTGGTCCTAAACGAATTAGGGCTGAAGCGAGACGTCATATTTTATGACTCGCAATCAAATTGCAACTTATATTTCGCAATGCAATGCGATTTTATCACCCATACGATATTATAATAATAGTAGCTGACTCGACAGAAGTTGTTCTGTTCATAATAAAAAAAACTCTTGCGGATGGAATTTCGGAAAATCCGTTCGTAGCTGACCTCTACTCGGTGAAAAGAATATTCCTATCAAATTTCAAGTCTTTAGCTCTAATGGTTCCAGAGATATCGTGATGAGTGACTATATACGTGGAAATCTCTTACGTATAAATAGATAAATGCCGTTTTCGTAGAATTTACTTTTAAAATGAAAAACACGATGGAAACTTTTTCTTTGAGGCACAATCACTCAAAAACTATTAATCTTATCGTGAGAGGACTGCTACCATTTGATGTTGATTTTGTTGTAGATTGTTATAATCTTTTAATTTTTTAGATTTTATTGCCAGTTTTTTGATTTGCTTTTTCATTTTTCCTTATAAGGCCTATATATGCATGTTTCGTCTAACTCTCCGTTTACTTCATGAATAAAGTGAAATATATAGTTCGCTAAATTCTTATGTAAAAATTACACACACGCATATACAATTACACGCGTAATAACGTTTTAATCCTTTGTACATATGTACAGTGTAAATAAATAAAAGAGATTAATATGAACACAGGTCCTAGATTGCCACCAAGCTTAACGAGAATAACGAAGGCTGCACTAGAATAAGATGGAGTCCATATTTTAATATTATGCTCGCGAAATACCTCTACTACAAAAGTACGACATATTGCTAAGATTTGTGCATTATAAGAACTAGACAAGAACAACAAGAAGAAATAACAATTTTTACTCAATCTTTCTTAAGATTTAAATAAAACTTTACATATAAATGTTAATTTGATAAGGATCGAATTTGTTGAGAGTTTCGAAATTCATTTCCAATATGTTTGTAGTGAGGTTATTACATTGACCACAAATGGTGACAGAGGATCTATCGATTTTGGCAATTGGGCATAAGGAGACTATTATGAATTTATAAGTTTGAATAAATAAGATTTTACTATCATTATATTGGCTATATGTGGCTTTAAATAAATGATATTATTATAATAACTTAAAAATAATTTATCAACCATCAATCGGATGTGGAAGTTAAACGGCAAACTTTGTATTAAGTCGCTCATTATCTTGTTATCTTAAAGCAGGTACTACCCTCATTTTTATCTTAATTTGTGGGCATTAAGGAGGGAAAGTTGAACGCTGTGTGGTTTAGAGCGCCGATCCTCAGGACAAGCCTGCGAGGCGTCGTTTGATTTATAATGGACTCATTGCGAACTTTAGCCATTTTACAACAAGGAGCGTCTTTAACGACGACCCCTGAAGCCGCGGGCGTTGATTCGTAGACGTGTTTAATAATATTACGACAGATTTAATTATGGAACGTTTAAGGGCGCTTATCCGACGCTGTCTTTACTTGGTTTGCAAACTGAAACTTATTACAAATATTACCGTTTTGCAACTATGTACTTTATTTTGAATAGTAATAGAATGAAAATTTGTTGTTTTCTGTTGCTTCTTGAGACGTTAGGTTAGTTAGAATGTAGTCTAACTTTTAATTGATATTCTTATTAGAAATCACTGATTCACAGTTTTGGCATCAAAGCACGGGTTGTGCTTTGATCTTTCAAATCTTAAGTAACGTAGCTAGAATAGTGTAATTCTTCGCAAATCTCAGATTAAAATTTTAAGTTGAATGCAACACTTAAATAATTAGTGACCCAAGCCTTAAGCTAGGCATTCCCGATTCGGATCCTGGTAGGTGCAAAGTTAGGGAAAGAATTCTTCGCGTCTTATATAAAAACTCAAAAATGTTATTAAATGTTTATTAATATTTAATTTATGTGTGTTAGTTTATGTGTGTATGTCTTACATACATTTTGTTGAATGTCTTTTTATCCCACTTTAAAAAAGGAGGAGGTTCTCAATTCGTCGGTATTTTTTTTATGTTTGTTACCTCAGAACTTTCGACTGGGTGAACTAATTTTGATAATTTCTCTAACACTTTTTATTTGACACCTGGTGTTTCCCGTGTGGTCCCACTGTAATTTGGTGCCGATCTGATAGTGGCATCCATGAGAACACCATAAATGTCTTATATTTGCTATAAGTATGTGTGCGACAAATGTACGAATAACTCAATATACCGCCAACCGATTTCGATGATTCTTTTTTTTATTGGAAAGAATATATTCAAAGGTAGTTTAGTGAGAGTTTGAGTTGGTTCTGATTATGGAATCCATGACAAAGTAACGGAACTCATCAATTCTTAGGAGCAAATTAACGATACTGGGCTGAATCTTTTTTATGCTATCCGGATATTTAAGTCACCTACCGTATCGTCGTTATGGTCAAGTAATTGTCGTTGTCGAATATGATGATCAATGGAACTCCTTAACGACTTATAGTAACGGTGCGATCTGCCGCAGAATTTCTAACTGTCTGTAATCAAATTGCAATGTGCTTGTGTTCATTGCTACATTGCAAAATTTTGTAGGTCTACACATATTTATACAAATTACTTGTTAGTGTACTTCAGATTCACTGAAAATAAAAATTAAAAAAAAAACAACTGACTTCAAAAAGCTATTCCAAAACAATAAGAGTAAAAAAAATAATATTGTATTTATAATTGTGCGCTTGCGGGAACGAGAGGGAAGGTACGGCTGGAAGTAAGGCCTATGAACATGAAATTAGTTAGAAGTGAGGTTTTCAATTTAAAAACATAACAAACTGTTTAGATTTACAAGAGCGACATCTCAAGTCAATTTCCTAATATGAAAATATTGGGATTGAGCAGGTTATCAACTGTAAAGTAGATCCTGTAGACGAAGCCACAACCTGAAAGTTGAACAATGCATACAAGCTTTTGTGACGATACGTTACTCGAACGGTTAGCTCAGTTTGTTAGAGCACCGGCACGGAACGCCGGAGGTCGTGGGTTTGAGTCCCGCATCATTCTTAAATTTTGTCTTTCAAATTTTATTTGTGTATGAAATTAGTTAATTGGCTTTAATAATCTTATCGTGAAAACACGCATCTTTAAAAGTGGTGTCAATTGCATTTTACACACATAGATTTAGATTACCCTCAGATTAACCACATCATTCCGATACTCAAACCACAAATTGTATAAAAGCAATAGATAATTTTGTAAAAGCATTACTTAAGACTGGGGACCGAGCCAATGGCCTTGAGGAATCGAGCGGAGCTAGGTTACCTATCTCACACAAGATTGCCATAGTTTTAATTCAGAATTAGGAGAATTTTTAATTTATTACAAACATAATACAATTTTCTTTACAAAACTATGTCATGTTAAATAGTATTGGTGTAAAATTAATAAATTTTCGTACAATTTTTATATAGATTCAATGATAAACATGGCTCCAACTGTAAAAGTTACGGGTATTTTGGTGATTTTTTTCGCACTGTCTATTAAATTAATAACTAAATTAATTTTCTTCTCATATTCTGTAGATACATAATTATTTTTGTAAAAAAAATATAAGCTTTATATAAACCCGCGACATCGTTCGCGTAAGTATTTTTACACCTAGGGTTACATTACTGAACATTTAGTAGTGATCCCCAATTTTTTGAAAATGTAATATAGCCTATAACACACGGGGATAATGTAGCTTCCCAACAGTGAAAGAAACATTCAAATCGGTTCATTAGTTGCGGGGCCTATTCAATGCAAACAAACAAACAATCAAATCTTTCCTCTTTATAATATTAGTATAGATAAAAGAATTGGTATCAATTATGTGCTATTTTGTCGATTTCTTGAAATAGCGGCCTAAAGTACAACAAAGTCAAAACAAATGACAAACGGCAATCTTGTTTTCTTACTAAGTAATGCGGCATACACGAGAAATAAGTGAACATGTTGGTGCAGACGGCTTAGCTTTACTCCTAAAAGCCCACTTAGACATCTCAACCGCTACGGATTACTGACGAGGGTCCTCCAACTTTACGCCGATCTTCAGCCAATAAGATATTTTTAGGATTGATGTAAGATCAGTTTATCTAACGAGAAATAAAACACTAATGGATGTGTATTAGGGATTGCTCTTATAATAAAATATTGAAAATATTATGTTTCGACTATAATAAATGCCAGTGGGAGGCTCCTTTGCACAGGAAGCCGGCTAGATTATGGGTACCATAACGGCGCCTATTTCTGGCGTAAAGCAGTGTGTTTCGGTCTGAAGGGCGTCGTAGCTAGTGAAATTACTGGGCAAATGAGACTTAACATCTCATGTCTCAAAGTGACGAGCGAAATTGCAGTGCCGCTCAGAATTTTTGGGATTTTCAAGAATCCTGAGCGGCACTGCATTGTAATGAACAGGGTCAATTACCATCAGCTCAAGGTTCTGCTTGTCTCGTCCCTTATTTTCATAAAAAAATGTGTCAGAAAAGCTAACTTTTATAATATATTGATTATTAGATTAATGAGTTTTTTATGGGAGAGGACAAAAGATCGTACGGGTCACTATGTTAAGTGATCAGCGCCGGCCATATTCTCTTGCAACACCAGAGGAATCACAGGAGGAAACACGATATCTAACGCTGGAATCCCATCCCATATCTAATTGTTCATTAACTTACACCACGGAGTTGCTGTATCGAGGCAACCAAAAAAAATAATCAAACATTCATATCGATCAAGACGTTTCTCAGATTTTGAGTTTGGTTTGTCAAAAAATTTAAGCCTTACTTATTTTATTTTATTAGGGAAGTTTACAGCCTCAAACACAACACAGTTAAAACATCTATATTTAAACATAAGGTCAATGAAAAGCTACTACTTAAGCAAAAACAAAAATTATTTCTAACAATATAAAACTATATTTAACGAAATTTGTAAAAGTCAATTTAAACAATTTGTTATGTTTTTAAAGTGATAACCCTCACTTCTAGGATAAATACACAAATAAAATTTGAAAAACAACAAAATTTTATGAAGGATGCGGGACTCGAACCCACGACCTCCGGCGTTCCGTGCCGGTGTTCCAACCAACTGAGCTAACCTTTCAAGAGCATATTATTTATTTGTGTATTACAATTTAGTTTATAAATAAAGTTTAATCTAGGGCCAACATACAATATTTACTAAGTGCACATCTAGTACTTTTTATGTTACTAGCAAATAAATCAATGTCTATAATTTCACTATTCTTCTAAAAAAAAATCTATTTGATCTATACTGCGTTTGGTGGTAAGATATATGAAGCAGTGGCGGTTTCGTAGACATGCGGAGTGGGACTCTAAGGTGGTTTAAACATACTTAACGTTATTTAAGAAGTGGACGGGTTTTATACATACTTGTATCGTAAACTCGAAAAAAACTCAAATAACCTTACACATTATTGATAGACAAATTGTTTGTTTACAAATTCACGTGAAAAACAAATGTAGGAAGCATTCCGTACAACAGTTAGTTCGAGTATGAGTTATTTAAAGTGCACAATAAGGCACGAGAAATATGCTAGAATTGGAACAGGTCGGAGCGAGTCCGACCCGCATGCGGAGCGTATGTAACATCGCTACAAGCCGCTGTGGCATGTTATTGCAATCCACATAGTGCTCACAATCTGACATTTCATGCCAATGAACGGGAGCGTAGCCTGCGTTCTGTAACCAAATACTTTCGAGCATTCGTTCAAACTGTTATTCACATAATATATTTATTCGTTAGGGAACGCAAAATGTTACGAACGGGAATGTTATTGTAATTACATTCATAGTTTCACGGCGAAAGTTATTTTGCATTTGCGAGAACAATTTTCCGCAACGTAAATCCGATCGCAAATTCACCCTTGGTTTCGTACAACATATGAGACAAATAACATAATAAAACGCTCTAGTAAATGGAAGTAATGGAAATGCTACGCTGTGCTAAAACATTTTGTGTGACTTATCATCTCTAAATAAAAGAACGGAGACGAAGAAAGGCAAATCTTTTTAACCGATGCGGAAACTAATGGAACAGGCGATGCTTTCGAGTAAATCCGCTTCTTGTTGTCAATACAGGCCAACCGTGATAGCTCCTTCTTTTAAGCCTTTATTTCACAAGTACAAACACTATCTTTCCTTTTACAAAGTTATTTCGTGAATGGTCTGTACGGTAACTGTTCTGTCTAAACAATTTTATATGTAATTTGCTTGGAAGACTGTGTCTACAATGTTGTGTAAAATAACTAGAATTATTTCTTTTTTTAAAAGGACTCGCCTTTTGAATAATGTGTTTGGTGTTTTTTTTTGTGGTAAGTATAGATATACTACTATTATTGGATTTTGAATGAAGCTGTCTTTTTGGTGGCTTACTTCATGAATGTTGAATGAATGTTGCCTGACAAAAAAAAAGAATGCTGGGAGAGTTTCTTGCGCCGCTTCCTCTCTCTCTGAGTGCCATTTGTTTCCGAAGCGGTAGTAGTATGAAAAAATGAAAAAAATGAAAATGATTTTATTTCGGAAGAAAAACTGACACATTCACATAAAAAAGTTAAAGAGAACAAAATATATGCTTAATCTAAATACTTAACTTACTTAACTTAATACAAAAGAAACAAAAGCAAAACTTGATGTGGCAGTGGTCTTCCAAAACTGGAGTCCACTCAGTTATAGTTGTGTCCATACATTATGAGCACAACACTGATTTTCAGTGACCCCAATATGTGAAGTTTGGAGCTGAACTGACATATTTTTAAAAGTAAAATATAATAAATTGTGGCACTAAAATAATTATTATGAGAAAAAAAAAATATGATTAACAAAAAAAATGTTACTAAAAATAAATAATGACACTAACAAAAACGTATGTGTGTAAATATATAAGGAAGAAAAAATAATAATAAATACGAGAAGCTATTTTATATAATACAATGAAATTTGAACAGTGTTCACCAAGGCAGGAGATGTATTGGTCATTAATAAGTATTTTTTGTATTTTTTTCTAAAATTCGAGACTGTATATAAACCCCGTAGTGGCGGTGGTAAATTATTCCAGCACTTGGTGGCATTGTACTTGAAACTTCCCCTGAAAGCCGCAGTGTGATGCTGTATCTAGTATATATTAGAAATGACATAAAAAGAATTCTATTGGAATAAATTTTGAGAAAATAAATGCCTTTTATGCCTTTTTATACCTTTTAGGGACTTTTCTCTTCAAAGTATAGCAAGCTCATTCCACAGCATGGTTGTACGTGCAAGAAACTACCTTGAATTACACACTGTGGAGGAACACCAGATTGTGGGATGATATCGTAATTAATGGCGAGTTCTGCGAAGGTGGAATTAGGCTGCAGGAATCAGGTCGAACAGCTCTGCGCTTCCTTCTCCCTTGCTTTTGAAAGCCACCGCCCATCTATGTGTTAGGTATACCAGAAGGTCGCTCGCCGACCGATGCTCGCATGTTCCAGTTGGGTAACTAGAAAGTTGCTCGCCGATTTTGATAATATTAAACAATTGAGTGAGAATTTTTAATTTTACTTCTGAATGAAATACAGTCCACTTATTTATATTGAGTTACACAATTTTTTGTGGTAAAACCGAAAAAAACATCGCGATAAAGTCTATTTTGGTGTGTTTTCTATCAAGAAGAATTTTTTTATCGTAGTTCAGCTCTTGTAATATTTTATATAAGATAAAAAGTCAGAAATATCTCTTAAAACAAGACATATCAGCAGACCAGGCGATAAGAAACGGAGAGATAGTTAATATTACTTAGAATTTTTTAAATATCAATAGAAGGCTTTTAATATCAATTTACCTTGTAAGATCCGAGATTTTTGACGGAACAGGCAAGACGGACGCTGCGGCCTGCTGGCACCGTCACATTTTGAATAACATCCGTAAACTCCGGTTCTTCAACGACTGTAACAAAAACATATCCAATTCAACACTTTTTTTTAAATAAAACACGAAACGATCACGTGTAATGGGCACGGAGTAGCAGTGCCGCTCAGGATTCTTGAAAAACTTATGTTACAAAATTTGAAAGATGCCATTGAGTGTCAAGATGCCACCAACACAAGCATCTAATAGTTGCCGTTATAAAAATCTATTATTCTTATGTAGTGCGGTATCCAGTTGGAGTGCAGCTGAGATCCAATCCTTAATCTAAGTCTCTCTGTATGTTTTATTTCGATCTTAATTATATTGTTACGTATCAAGAACACATGGTTTGAAAATACTGGTGTAATTCCGGAAATTTAATACATGACGCCTCAATCAGTAAATTTTAACCTTTATTAGGTACTTACAGAGTCTTACCGATCACAAAAAATACTGTGGAAGCATGGACTAGTGAAAAAATAAGGACTCCGTGTCACCTTACATAGCATTGTAGCATCAAAACAAGCCGATTAACGTGTAAATACATAGCCCCACGCACACACTTACTCTACTACAGGCCGATAGGCGGAAATTATAAGAATAATCATCGTCTGTGATAGATCAGTTTGCGTCTCAATAAAATATTTTAAAAATGCCGTCGTGCGTTGTGGACAAGTGTAAAAACGATACTATATAAGTATTTGTGGCCATATATGATTATTTAAGAGAGAAAAAATTGTGTAACTAGTATCCCCCGTAACCGCACACACACTAGCATAACGGTGCTTCACTTGCTAATATCACGGCGCGGAGTCCTTCTTTTTTTAGTCCGTGAGTAGAAGTAGTTTTATCGCTTCTTATAGGTAACACCATAAACCGTCACTTTAACGCTCAGTTTGTGAATGAACCAATCAAGCAACGGCACTTCAGTCGATAACCGTAAGGATTATTCTCAAATGTTCTCGAACACAAATTAAATTTATAAACGATGCAGGACCTCTCGCGATCTGTTCGAGTGCTCTTCCACTGAGCCAACCGTCCGAGTGACGTATCGTTCATAATTCTTGATATTATGTTTTGTTCAACCCCAATATTTGCATATTAGGAAATTGACTGAGATGTCGCTCTTTCAAATCTTAACAATTTTTTATTTTTTAAAGTGTTAACTAACCTCTGGGATTTATTACACCAATAAAATTTAAAAACAAATTTCTCGATCATTCTAATAAACAACAACAAAGGATAAACGAGTTGTTTACAAAACAACTAGATACGTCAAGGTCGAGATTCCTTTACGCTGGTTACGAATTGTCTAGATACTAGAAAGCTCTTCGTGTGACGTGACCTTCGTAACGATATGTCAAATCAATTCAGGTTGGAAATCAAAACCGTTAAATAATGACACCTTAAGAATATGAGGATTTTATTTTCACCAATATGAAACCACTATCGTGAAGGTGTTGTCAAAAATAATAATACTATTAATAACCACGGACGA
The DNA here is from genome assembly GCA_949711755.1 of Leptidea juvernica. Lineage (NCBI taxonomy): Eukaryota > Metazoa > Arthropoda > Insecta > Lepidoptera > Pieridae > Leptidea > Leptidea juvernica. The sequence continues at coordinate 2,841,029 of CATIXQ010000003.1, read as the reverse complement.
GTAAAAAATAAGGACTCCTATAATAAGGAGTGTCACCTTACATAATAGTGAGGCCAAAACATGCCGGTAAGCGTGTAAATACATAGCCCCACGCATATACTTACACTCATACACGCCGATCGGCCGCTATTATGAGAATTGCCATCGTCTGTGACAGATCAGTTTGTGTCGCAATAAAATATTTTAAAAATGGCGTCATGCGTTATGGAAAAGCGTAAAAACAGTAATATAAAAGTATTTGTGGATATAAATATGATTACTTAAGGGAAAAAAAATTGTGTAACTAGTATCCCCCGTAACCGCACACACATTAGCATAAAGGTGCATCACTTGCTAATATCACGGCGCGGAGTCTTTCTTTTTTTACTAGTCCGTGCTATAACAAACTAATTCCACATTTAAAAACTACAAATAGCTCTTATCCTAGATGAATTTATATCTATAAGATAAATTATTCCTTATGACACCAATTATCCTGAACGTAGACCCTCAGGGTATCCGCAAAGCTATTCTGCGCGGACATTTTTGTGTCAAAAAGTCGATTTGTAATTTTCAAATTATCAAAGTAGAACGCTTTTAAACAAATTGAGTGGGCGATAAGGAATAATGCCGTCGTTTATCAAGCTTGGAGATAGATGGCAACTGTTCTACTGCGTACATTTTAAACGTCTTTGACACTAATTTTCAGGTTCTAAGATCTATTGGCGTAAATCTAGTTTACTTAATAAATTGTAGAGCTATCTAGATCTGTTTTATTAAGAATGGGAAATATATGATAACTGAATGAGTAAAAATCTAACATATTGAAGTGAAAACTTCTTTAGCGGCGTTGAGCACTTTTCTTGGGATGGGTATAAAATGTTAAATTCGCGTCAGGACGCGTGACCTGATCGAAAAATCGTAAGACGGATTTTTACAATAGCGCAATAAATGAATATTGTATTTAACTACGTAAATGCTAGTACTTTTATACAGATAAATATAGCAATTTTTTTTTCTTCCTCGATTTAGTATATTTGATTGATTGACACAAAAACTTAATAGCACGGCTAAATAAACACCAGCCATCAATTATTACAAATGGCTCTACACTAGTAGAAAGATCTTTTTTACATCAGTCCAGCTAGGTACCAGATACCACAGCGTCGTGTACTTCTCTCATGAAGTCGTCTATGCAAGCCTTATTTTTATATTTCAGTTTGGAAGCTAGTGAAATTACTGGGCTAATAAAACATTTAATATAACATCTTAATTAAACTTAACATCTTAAGTCTGAAAGTGATGAATTAAAACAGTTGCTAACAGTTCACCACAATTTTTTTCAACGTGTGCACAGCTGTGACAGTCTTAACGTATAAATTATCTAAATATATTAATTACATTATTGAGTTTTGAACAGACTTCAAAAAAGAAGGAGGTAGTCAATTCATCGATTTTTTTTTCATGTTTATTACCTCAGCTTTCGTCTGGGTGAAATGATTTTGATAATTCTTGTTTTTTTTTTATTCTTTATTATATTCGTTATTTTGCTTCCGTGTGGTTCATTGTAATTTGGTCCAGATCTGACAGCGGCAATGAGAAAACAATAAAAGTCTTATAATATTTTCTATATATTGCCGCGGCGGGAGGACACCGATTCCAAAAAAAAAACCAATTATGTAACTAGAATCAGATTAATTAGATTGTATAAAAATACGCAATTATTTTTTTACTTAGATTAGATATAGATTTATTTGAAGTCTGTTGTTTTTTTTTTTAAATTTTATTTATAAAAAACATTTTTCGCTCATAGTTTATAACTTTATCGTGTTGTATGAAAAATATCTGGATTTTGATCATTTATACGTCTAGATAGATTGTGACAGATGTGAGAACGTTGAAAAAAATTGAGCTTGACAGTCAGCCTCTATTTTGAGCAATGCAACACTAACACAAAGTGTCAAACAAATCGCGAGTGTAAAATGTCGCTTGTCACGCACCCAAAATTAATAAACATGGCCTGTTTTCATCCGTTGTCTAGCAGTAAGAGGCTCTATCTAGTACATATAAATTATCAAAGGATGAAATATTCAGGCAATCTTTAGAATATCACAGCGAGTGATGTTCAGATAATTTTGCTATATTTATGGTAAGGGGCAATTATTGAGTTTTTGAAAAACAAATTTTCATACATTTTTATTGTATTTATTGTACACGATACATTTTCAACAAATACTGCAAATTCTAACCTGGGCCACTTTCGTACTCTTAATAGAATTGTTGGCACTTACAATAGCCTTCCGAAAGTTGATCGAAGTATAGACATTTTTAATGATAAGCTCTCTGCTTTTCGGTATGAACTTCGGAAATTGATATGTTTTTCAACAGGAATATAAGTTGCTGTTCAACAAAAAATGTTCATTTAATGTAATATTAAGTTTAATAAAATAAGTTTTGTTAATTTTAATTAATTTTCAGTTTATAGAAACTAATTATATAATTGTATTGTATATATAAAAACTACTAAGCTAGAGATCCCGGGTTCGAATCCCTGTAGGTGCAATCATTTATATGATGAATATGGATGTTTATTTCCGAGTCATGTATGTTTATATGTATTTATGTATGTTTAAGTAAGTATATTGTATTAAATATATCGTTGTCTTGTACCCATAGTACAGGCTATGCCTAGTTTGGGGCAAGATAATTTGTGTAAAAGTGAATCAATATAAAAAAAATAGTATAAAATCACAGTTTTCTTAAATTTTCAAAATTAAAAACTTTTTCTGTTTGGCGAAATAAAGCTTTGTACTGGCTGAATGATCTTTTAACAGCACTGGATATAATAATATATAATATAATATTGACACACTTTTAAACAAATTATCTTGCCCCAAGTTAAGCATATATAGCCTGTGTTATGGGTTACAAGACAATGATATATTTAATACAATATACTTACTTAAACATACATAAATTCATATAAACATACATAAATACATTTGAACATCCATGACTCGGAAACAAACATCCATATTCATCATATAAATGCTTGCACCTACCGGGATTCGAACCCGGGACCTCTAGCTTAGTAGGTAGGATCGCTAATTACTCGGCTATACAGGTCTATACATATACTATGGATGTGACTGGAGTTTATTTAAATTTGCATAATTCTGCAAGTGAGAAGGGCACGTTTATGTTACTACGTTCTATTGTTCTTCAATAACTAAAAAACAATATATAATAAAAAAATATATAAATATAAAAATATTACATAAATGTATTAAATCTTAGTATTAGTTCTTATGTTGCACAATTAAAATTCAAAAATTATGTATAGATATGCTATTATTGCATGTGGTCGTTGCCTGTAAGTGGAGTAACACTTAAACTTAGACTTGTTTAACTATATTAATTGTAAATAGTTAGAATTAAATCGTGTTTTATAAAAAGGTATCTTAACATCATTTTACTTGTAGGTTATGCAAGAGTGTTACAATCTCGTAACATGTTCAGGTTTGTATTAAACTTCCGTCTTTAACATTTATCATTCGTCGTGGATGTCGGGATACTGGCGCGACATGTTGACGACGTCCGTAGCTCCGGCACAAACTCTACGAACATGTAGTCTCGTAGTAGACTCGTCACCGCACTGTTTGGTGAATAAACTTGCCGAACACAGCGCTTGTTTACCTATCACGGTCTCCTTCAAACTGTACTTTTATTTTTCCTGCTTCAAATATGTTTGAATATAGAACTTTTTAGTTTTTTGTTTCGTTCGTACAGATATTTCACTACATAGTTTTTTCAAGTTCAAATTCAATTATTTTTATTCAAAGTAGGATCAAAATCACTTATTGAATGTCAAAAACTAGGACTCATTCAAAACGAACTGCCTCAGACCTGAGAAGAATGGGCGCAAGAAACTCAGTGGGCTTATTTTTTTTTTAGATATAAGAAACGGATTACATTGTGATATCGTACAATAAACATTAATAATTAAAGAGCCTGAGGGTGTTCGCTCCGTTCCCAGTCTGTGGTGTCATTAAGAAAATCGTTTGTGCTACCATTCCCACACAACATTTTTTAACAATTCTTTTTTTTGCAATATTTCTAACTGGCCAGTTCTAAACATTTTCCGTGTGAACCACGTATTTAGTCTGTATTTTAAATATATAATGCATCAATGTAAACAAATGTTGGTATTTCTAAAAAAATAAAGACTATTTAAGTATAATTAATACAACCTCTTGAGGCATAAAACAGCTAATAGATTCACCGCAATAGCGCAACAACACGAGCTTGAGTATGCATTCAGAATCTATTAGTGTGTATAAGCAGTAAGACAGCCGACTGAAGATGAAAGCAGTACGTGTTTACTCGGCTGATCGTATTAGCCTTCATCTTCTACCCCACCGCTCATACTCAGCGAATGTAAATCACACATTACGACTCATAACGCACTCTATAAACCATACTTTGCTTTACGTGTGGTCTTTCTACGGTTAATCAAAGCCGTTGTGTAAACATATCACGGCTTGATTCTTTTGCGTAGAGATTTAGATTCGCACTGCATCTTCTACAGTATTTATCACGGGGAGTGCTCAGATTTGTAAGGGTTGATACCAGTGGGAGGCTCCTTTGCACAGGATGCCGGCTAGATTATGGGTACCACAACGGCACCTATTTCTGCCGTGAAGCAGTTATGTGTAAGCAATACTGTGTTTCGGTTTCAAGGGCGACGTAGCTAGTGAAATTACTGGGCAAATAAGAATTATTCAATATCAAATTAATATATTTTTATTCAAAATAGGATGTGACATCACTTATTGAAAGTCAAAAAGTACCACCCATTCCAAAATTAATGCCTCAGACCTGAGAAGAACGGTGGCAACAAACTCAACGGGCTTTTTTTTCATCGAAAAAATATGTTTACAAAGTAATTTTGTACAATTATACTTATTATTTAATAGCCTGAGGGCGGTCACTCCATTCCCAATCTGTGGTATCATTAAGAAAGTCATTTATGTTATAGTACCTTTACCACACAAACGTTTTTTAACAATTCTTTTGAATAATGTAATACTTTCGTTTATACATCGCCCCACAAAAGATTTACTAATTCGACTTAGCCGAGTAGTAGGCATTATAAGTTTATGTCTGTTCCTGGTGTTAACATTATGTTTATGACAGTTTCTAGCAAATTCAAACATCTTAACACCTCATGTCTCAAGGTGACGAGCGGAATTGTAGTGCCGCTTAGAATTATTGGGTTTTTCAATAATCTTGAGCGGCACTGCATTGTAATGGGCAGAGTGTATCAATTACCATCAGCTGAACATCCTGCTTGTCTTATCCTTTATCTTCATTAAAAAAAGTAGCCGAATTCCACCACCGGACATGCTACCACAAAATGCTAACATTCAACAACGGCGTTTTGCAAGATATTTCGTACCTCGCACAGTCACTTTGTTGGTTACCGGCTTTTGTCAGCCACCGGCTGTTGTTTTTCTGATCCGATACGATTTTCGGCCGTTCCCAATATACTATCTGCAGATAGAGGTAAATTACTACCTTCTACTGTCAGTAATTAGCTGTCAATAATCTGACGCTTTCCCAATATTCCCGATAAGTCATTCTTATTTCCTTATATTGGGACGCGTGAATTGCAATTTACATCCAAACTTCTATCGTTGGTAAGCTATACGTTCTCCCATTGACAAACAGCGTGAACGGATAAGGTGAGTCACTACGTCGATAAGTTTATTGGGACAGAAAAGTCAACGATAGTTACGATTTTTATCTCAAGTAGGCCACAACCGGAGATAGACTGAATATTGGGAACCGCCGTTATGGACCTTCAAGGATAGAGCACTCTCCCACCTTAAAGAGCGGTAACGCATCTCTTGACGTCGGTCTGCGATATTATGGTTGTCCATGGGTGGTTGCCTCAGTACTCCCCACCACGTGAGCCTTTTGCCCATTTGAGACCCAAGTGAGCTTAAAATATATTTTATTTTAATTTAAGTATTTTTAAGAAATCCAACAGCTAGTTGTACATACATTAAAATAATTACCAAACCTAATTCATTCGAGCTAATAATAGGCTTCCACATGTACATATGAAACAAGTGTAAGATTATTAAATCTAACATATTAATTAAACAAAAAACTAAGTTAAAATTAAAAACTATTAAATAAAACTTCTTTAGAAAAAATATCAAATAACACTTCTCACACTACCTTAACCAGTTGCATAAGGAGTAATTTCAAGCCTAATTTTAATTTGTTTTCGTTTTACCAAATGAGCTCTAATTGAATTTATACTGGCGCTAAAAAGATCGATTTTATCCGTGTCATAAAAACGATTGTATGACTAGCATAGCTCTTAAAATAAATATGTTCCTTCCATAGTTCGTGCGACAGAACGGTACAGCAAAGATTGGCTGTTGTCTTAATTCCAATAGGGGCTACCAGACAGACTTTTGTCGGTAATATGGAACTGGTCAGTCATACTTCTTACTATTTTGATTTTATGACGATATGTATAATGTTATTTTGTAATTCTTTTACTTCAAAAACAAAAGAAACGACTATATTTCTTATAACCTCGGCTTAATAAAGTTTTCAGTCGTGTAGTTTTAAACACAATTTTTTTTTGAATAGGTATTATTGCTAGGTATACAAGGTATAAAAAACATAAGCCTCAAGTAAGTCGAGGCCCTTCAAATTCCAATACGTTCATTGGAACATCGAAATTAACTGTTGCAGTAATTCCAATCAAACGCGTTGAGAGCAGCGGTGCGGCGCTTACAAGGGTATTTAGGGGTTAATTAAGAAACCGCACAGAACCACCGGGATCTGTAATCCCCTTTGTGACAGAAGCACGGCGAATAACAATCTTACACGGTGAAGCTAATCAAATACATTCTTCGAAAGTTTGTATTGAAATAATTTATAGTGAAAACTTCTTTGGTCGCGTTGGGCACTTTTTGGCTGGGAAAATCTTATAGGTTCGCGTCACCGACATGATGATGACTGTGTGATGTATATAGTTAGAAACTTTCTCGATGTGTGAAATCTCGTCGAGTCGCGTTACCGAAATGCTTATAGCAGTATATCTGTAGCTATACAGCTGACGTATTGTGCAACTTTAGTTCTGTGTATATATTATTAGTGAATATGATATGTTATTGAAAATAAGTTTTAAGAATAAATTGAAATTAATAATTTAACTGTATTTATACATTATTAAATTTCAATTTTAATACTAGAAGTTCTAATTTTTCACTTCTATCAGCAGTCTGTACAACTGCATTTTTTTACTCTATGTGCTATTTGGTAATTATAGTTTTTCATGTTACGTTTCTATTTAAAATCACAAATGCAAGCATAATTCTTACTTTGGATGGACTCGGATCATGGAGCTATGTCAATTCAGGGCTTATTATTCCTTCGTAGATGCTCAAGTCAAACTTTGGAGGTAAAATAATGGAATTGTTGTATTATTTTGGATTTAGAGAATGCAAAGTGCAAGAAAAGATTTTCCATATGTGTATATAGTGTAAAAGATCTATCTGCTGTTGTAAAATATTTAATGTAAGCCTTGCCTTACTTTTGTATTTCTTTTTGTAGTTATACTTTTTTTTGGCGCCTTAGGGAAAAATTATCAGAGTAAACTAAAAAGTTTTTATAATGCGCACACAGACACCCAAATTCAACAACCTGACGTTAGCTAATAGAACATTCGTATTATACTTCAGCTACCACTTCTCTTGCAACTCATATGTCTACTGAACCAAAACCAATGGACCAGAAATAAATGAATTTCAATATGTATAACTTATATAGAAAAAAAAATCACTTCTTTCTAATTGCTTACAAATAATTTAACGATTTTAGGTAAACGTTATTTAACTAAATAATGCAGTTTAGTAATATTTTTAATGGTTGTATTTAATACTTTCTTTATTATAATATTGTTTATTTCTACAAACGTAAAATGCGTGCATAAGTACTTACACTTTTTAAGAGAAACTTTTATTACATCGCCTCAAATTTTTTCACAATCACATGTCACATTACAGATGGCCGCTGTGTAAGGTTCAATACATTAATTTCAACAGTTATCTGAGTGGTATGAGGCGCCAGATTTAGCTCTAGTTCCCGAGGGGGAGCGTGGGTTCAAACCCCACCCTTATAAAGGTTTTTTATGAATAATAAATAGTAAAGCATTTTTTTTTTGCACAATTGTTTTTTTATACAAAACACTTAAACATATTTTCTTACAGTCCACCCCAGGAATAATAAATAACTGCCATTTGGAAATAAATTTCGTAAACTTGACAGCTAGTTGTAATAAACTATACACGCAACTTAATATTCCAAACTAATAACAAATTGGATCGCATCGCCGGGATCCCTAACTGAGGAATAATCTCATATTGGAGCTGCCCCTTATGCAAATCGGGAGCGGTCACTCGGAAGTCATCAGCGGGTCGTACTCCAGCCACAAATTGACAGAGCCACGCTCCGACAAATTGCTTGTGCCTCTGCGCGATCTTATATACTCGTTATCTTATATTATTTATGACAAATGATCTGTCTGTGTCGGAATTAATGGAAAAGCATTATTGCCTTGTCTGTGTATTTTAAGTTGATTTCTTTCCCTGTATAGTTTGGAAAATTTAGCACATGTGATGTATTTTTTATTAACAGTGTCATTGTTTTTTTTAATAAATTTACATAATCTTGCATATTTCTTTGATTTATTTTTGCTTAACCCCCCTTTGCCCCCCCCCCCCCTCCACCCGAATATGACAGCGGAACTTAAAAAGATTATACCCCAGGAGGGTACCGGCTCTACCAGAGTCGGAGAATCCCTCCAAGAGCACTCTAGCTCGGGCTGCCCTTCGTATTCTGGGAGGGCACAGAACCACGCATGACCAAGGACAAACGAGGCAGTAACACCACGGCACCCCGCTCCACACTCAACGTGGACTTTTGCAATATCAGGGGAATTCACTCCAATTTAAACGCCGTCCACCACCACCTTGAGACGGCGCAGCCGGCCTTGTGTTTCCTTACGGAGACGCAGATATCTCGACCTAGCGATACGTCATATTTAACGTACCCCGGGTACAAAATTGAGCACAATTTTTTGCCTCATGCCGGGGTATGTGTGTAAGTTAGGGAGGATATCTGCTGTCGCCGTCTCGGCAATTTTGAGGGTAGGGACCTGTCCATTCTCTGGCTCCGCGTAGATTTAGAGGACCGCGTCCGCATCTATGCGTGTGTCTACAGGACCCATAGTGGTAACGCAGAAACCGATCATCTCATGGGCTGCGTTCAAACGGCAATTGACGACGTGTTTGCACAGATCCCCTCCGCTGAAATCGTAGTCTTGGGTGATTTCAACGGGCACAATGCCGAATGGCTTGGATCACGTACCACAGACTACGCAGGGCGATCTGTGCATAATTTTGCATTGGCGTATGGTCTGTCCCAATTGGTTGAGTCGCCAACGCGGCTCCCGGATGTGGATAGCCACATGCCGTCCTTATTGGATCTTCTGCTGACTACACATCCCGATGGTTACCAGGTCTTTGTCGACGCCCCTCTCGGAACGTCCTACCATTGCCTGGTCAGGAGTGTAGTGCCTATCCGACGCCAACGTCGCAGACCACCAGCGACCCGCCGCGTTTGGCACTACAAGTCAGCAGATTGGGGTAGGATGCGTTCCTTTTTTGCATCCTACCCTTGGGGCAAGGTTTGTTTCCCTTCGGATGATCCTAGTGCCTGCGCCGTTGCAGTAGCCGATGTGATACTGCAGGGCATGGATATTTTTATACCAAGCTCTGTAGTACCCATCGGTGGCAGATCACAGCCCTGGTACGATGCGTCAGTTAAAGCAGCATCTGACTGCAAAAAACAAAAAAACAGGCGTATCGAGCTTGGGTTGCGGCGCTGGGCGCAAATAATCCAAACTGCACAGTTCTTAAGAGGAAATACAACCGTGCCTCCAGATTTTTTAAGCGGCAAATCGCCCGTGCAAAGTCAAAACACGTCGTCATAATCGGCGAGCAGCTTTCCAGTTACCCGACCGGAACACGCAAGTTCTGGTCGCTGTCGAAAGCTGCTCTTGGTAACTTCAGCCAGCCGTCCATGCCGCCGTTGCACATGAGGAATGACACCCTGGCCCATACGGCAAAAGAGAAAGCCGATCTCTTGTGCACTATTTTCGCCTCCAACTCGACTCTTGACGACAACGGCAAAACACCGCCGACCATCCCGCGGTGTCAGAGCTCTATGCCTGAAGTACAGTTCAGACAGAAAACTGTTAGGCGAGCTCTGTTTTCGTTGGACGTCAGGAAGTCGAGCGGGCCGGATGGCATTTCTCCAATCGTGCTTAGAACGTGTGCCCCTGAGTTGACGCCGGTGCTAACGCGTTTATTCCGGCACTCTTATTCCAAAGGCGTAGTCCCTGACTCATGGAAGTCAGCCCTTGTCCATCCGATCCAAAAAAAAAGGAGACAGTTCGGATCCGGCAAACTGATTGCTATTACCTGCCTGCTCTCCAAAATCATGGAGAGCATAATTAGCCGTCAGCTCTTAGTATATCTAGAGGGTCACCAGTTGATCAACGACCGACAATACGGGTTTCGCCATGGTCGGTCGGCAGGTGATCTTCTGGTATACCTAACACATAGATGGGCAGCGGCTATTGAAAGCAAGGGGGAAGGCCTGGCAGTTAGCCTGGATATAGCGAAGGCCTTTGATCGTGTATGGCACAAGGCGCTCCTCTCCAAACTTCCATCATTTGTGCTTCCCGAGAGCTTGTGCAAGTGGACCTCCAGCTTCCTCACTGGACGCAGCATACAGGTCGTTGTCGACGGATATTGCTCGAACCCGAAGCCCGTGAATGCTGGAGTGCCCCAAGGCTGTGTGCTGTCTCCCACGCTGTTTCTTCTGCATATCAATGATATGTTGGACACCTCCAACATTCATTGGTATGCAGACGACAGCACTGGTGATGCCGTATACACTGGCCATGCAGGTCTCTCTCGGGAAATCGTCGACCAGTGCCGGGAGAAACTTGTGTCTTCTATCGAGTCCTCTCTTGAGAAGGTCGCGGAATGGGGAAAATTGAACCTTGTCCAATTTAAACCCCAGAAGACTCAAATTTGCGCGTTTACCACAAAAAAAAACCCATTTGTCGTATCACCGCTCTTCGACAACACTTCCCTCAAAGCCTCGCCTAGGAAAACTGGGTCTCGAAATCTTGAGCGATTGCCAATTTCGTCGTCATCTGGAAGGCAATGCCAAATTGGCTTCAAAGAAACTGGGCGTCCTTAATAGAGCACAGCAATACTTCAAACATACTGGCGCTCTACAAAGCGCAGGTCCGGCCACACATGGAGTATCTGCTGCCATCTCTGGTCTGGCGCACCCCAGTATCAGTTCGATCCATTTGACCGCGTGCAACGCAGAGCAACTTGAATTGTCGGGGACCCAGTGCTCTGTGAACGGCTGGATCACTTGGCGTTGCGTAGAGACGTCGCTTCATTGTGTGTCTTCTACCGCATTTATCACGGGGAGTGTTCCGAAGAGCAGTTTAACCTGATTCCTGCCGCCGAATTCCACCTTCGCACGACACGCCACAAGTTAGGATATCATCCTTACCATCTGGATGTGTGGCGGTCCTCCACAGTGCGGTTTTCAAGGAGCTTTCTTCCACGTACTACAAAGCTGTGGAATGAGCTTCCTTGTGCGGTGTTTCCGGGACGATACGACATGGGTACCTTCGAAAAAAGGACGGCCATCTTCGTCAAAGGCCGGCAACGCTCCTGTGATTCCTCTGGTGTTGCAAGAGATTGTGGGCGGCGGTGATCACTTAACAACAGGTGACCCGTACGCTCGTTTGTCCTCCTATTCCATAAAAAAAAAAATAGGATATGAAATAATTTATTGAACGTCAAAAACTACCATTCATTCGAAAATTTATGTACAGATCGGAGAAGAGCGAGCGCAAGAAACTCAGCGCTCTTCTTTTTTTTTTATAAAATTTCGTTAGAATCATTAAGAAAGTCATTTATGTTATAGTAACCTTTACCACACAAACGTTTTTAACAATACTTACCAAATATCATATTATTCTAAGCGAAGACGACTATAAAGGACATAGGTACCTACACAAATATAATTACGTGAACTTTTAAATACAAGTACTTAGTGATATTTACAATAATTTATTATTATATTTAATATACTTACACAAAGAAATGTTTTTAAAGTGATAACCCACACATCTAGGATTAATACACAAATAAAATTCGAAAAACAAGTTTTATAAACGATGCGGGATTCGAACCCTCGAACTCGGGGTTGAGCAGGTTATCAACTGTAAAGTGGATCCTGTAGATGAAGCCATAACCTGAGAGTTGAACAAAGTAAACAGAATTTTGTAGTGAGGCGGTACTCGAACTCGCTCGAGTTAGCTCAGTAGGTTAGAGCACCGGCACGGAACGCCGGAGGTCGTGGGTTCGAATCCCGCATCGTTCATAAAATTTTGTTTTTCAAATTTTGTTTGTGTACTTACACGAAGTTTTTACAAAAGGAGGGAACTTTTTAGACTAAAAAGACGCCTGAGTAGAAATTGTTATCAAAATACAGTAATAATCATGAAAGAAAATACTACACGTGTAACGTACTTAAGTAACAACTCATATTATTTCATGTTACAACGTATTACTTCGAGTCTTCACAACAATATGAGCTCCATAACAGAATATCTATTAATTAGATAAACACAAGTGAAAGAACGCCAGTGAAACATAATATTACACCGTCATTAGCAATTTGTAAAGCGAGTGGGTATTGAATAATTTCTATTAATATTAAGATGAGAAAAAATCGAGTAAATTACCTCTTTGGAACAGTTGATCGTATGTTCTTAGTAAAATTACAACTTATTTTTTTTATGAAAATAAGGGACGAGACGAGCAGGACGTTCAGCTGATGGTAATTGATACGCCTGCCCATAACAATGCAGTGCCGCTCAGGATTCTTGAAAAGCCCAAAATTTCTGAGCGGCGATACAATTACGCTGGTCACCTTGAGACATAAAATGTTAAGTCTCATTTGCACCTTAATTTCACTAGCTACGGCGCCCTTCATACCGAAAAACAGTAATATTTACACATTACTGCTTCACGGCAGAAATAGGCGCCGTTGTGGTACCCATAATCTAGCCGGCATCCTGGGCAAAGGAGCCTCCCACTTAATAACTACTAGGCAATAATAATAACCTTAATAGGAATACTGGAAATCCAAGCGCTCGCAGCTGTTTCGGTCAACCGATCAGGCTAGCTATCCAACGCGGAAATGTACATCAGTATTCTTGGTATACTTCCCCGTAATGATAGTTTTAATTTAATGCAACTATAGTATTATAAATACAGTTAAAAGATTTATTTGGTTTGAATACAAATTATATCTAACTCCAAAAAACAAAAAAAACATATTTCCTTAGTAACTTAGATTAACGATTGGTCTCCGCTGCGCTCCGACTAGATACCGCAGGCATAGTCGCAAAGTGCGGCAACTAATACTACGCCCAATTGGGCGTGCTCGAGCCAGTCTCGTACAACGAGTGACGTTGACGTACCATATGTTCTGTTAAACTTTGCTAATAATAATTGAAATTAAGATGCCAGGTTGCGTAGTAAAATTTTGTAAAAATAATACTACAAGAAATAAGAAAGATACTGGGATCACATATCTTCAGTAAGTATTTTGCATTTTATTAATTTTAATGTAAAATAACACGAAGCGTATGTTACAAAATTTGAAAGATGCCATTGAGTGTCAATATGCCACGCACACAAGCATCGAATAGTTGCCGTAATAAAAAAGCTATTCTTCTAACGTTCTATCTTATATTTACCCCTATAGCCCAGTGGTTACTGACCCTGCCTACTGAGCTAGAGGTCCCGTGTTCGAATTCCGGTAGGTGCGAACATTTATATGATGCATATTAATGTTTGTTTCCGAGTCATGGATGTTTATAAGTATTTATGTATGTTTAAGTAACTATATTGTATTAAATATATCGTTGTCTTGTACCCATAATACAGGATATGCCTGGTATGGGGCAAGATAATTTGTGTAAAAGTGTGTCATTATTTATAAATAAAAAAATCTAGTTTTTTTATGAAAATAAGGGACTGCATTCAGCTGATGGTAATTGATACGACCTGCCCATTACAATGCAGTGCCGCTCAGGATTCTTGAAAAACCCCAAAAATTCTGAGCGGCACAACAATTGAGACATAAGATGTTAAGTCTCATTTGCCCAGTAAATTCACTAGCTACGGCGCCCTTCAGACCGAAACACAGTAATACTTACACATTACTGCTTCACGGCAGAAATAGGCGCCGTTGTGAAAACCCATAATCTAGCCGGCATCATGTGCAAAGGAGCCTCCCTCTAGTAAGCTAGTATTTGGAGCGCAGCGGAGACCAATCCTTAATCTAAGCTTAATAACTAACACAATAGTTCTCAATTACACAACACACATGTCAGTCTGTAATTTCAAACCACTAGTATTTCCAATACAGAGGTTTTATTACCCAACACGGAGCACCAGACTTTTCGTTTAGTAAAAAGTCCGTTGGATAGAGGCCAAATAAAACGTAAGTAATAAGCAACGTAACACTCTGTGCACTATTTTTGTTTTTTAATTAACTTGTTAAAATGTATTCTATTTTTGTTGTACAAACTTTAGTAGCGACATATCTGTGGTATCATGCAGCCAAGCGAAACTCTCTAACGGTCGTTCCCAATATTCAACCTATCTCTTACTTGAGATAAAAATCGTTGACTTTTCCGTTGGCCGATAAGTTTATTGGGACATTTCTGTCCCAATAAACTGATCGGCAGTAACTCACCTTATCCGTACACGCTGTCCGTCAATGGGACGACGTATAGCTTACAAGTGATAGAAGTTTGTATGGAAATTGCAATTTACGCATCCCAATATAACAGCCGTCCCTAATATACAATCTATCTCATACTTGAGATAAAAATCGTAACTATCGTTGACTTTTCTGTCCCAATAAACTTATCGACGGTTACTCACCTTATCCGTACACGCTGTCTGTCAATGGGACGACGTATAGCTTACCAGCGATACAAGTTTGTATGGAAATTGCAATTTACGCGTCCCAATATAACGGCCGTTCCCATTATTCAGTCTGTCTCTTTCTTGAGATAAAAATCGTAACTATCGTTGACTTTTCTGTCTCAATAAACTTATCGACGGTAACTCACCTTATCCGTACACGCTGTCTGTCAATGGGACGACGTATAGCTTACCAGCGATAGAAGTTTGTATGGAAATTACAATTTACGCGTTCCAATATAAGGCGATATGAATGACTTATCGGGAATATTGGGACAGATTCAGATTTTTGATAGCTAATTACTGACAGTAGAATATAGTTATTTATTTCTATCTGTAGGTAGTATATTGGGAACGGCCGTCAGAAAAAGCGCCCAAGTGCGTGTCGGACTTGCCCTTGAAGGGTTACGTAGCAGCAAGTAACATAATATAAGAGTTCTTGTAGTTTGTTGTAACTTTGATCGGTTTTAATAATAGTGTATATTTTTTATTAAGAAAATAAGATTTATGACGTATGAAAATAACTACTTACTAGATTTCGTTCAAACCAATTGTTAGTGGAAGTTTGCATTGCAATGTATATCCTATATATTTTTATAGTTTTATCATTCTCTTATTTTAGAAGTTACAGAAGGGGGGGACACATTTTACCACTTTGGAAGTGTCTTGCGCGCTAACTGTTTAGTTTAGAAAAAAAATGATGTGTGAAACTTCTATATCATTTTTGAAGACCTATACATAGACACTATGCATCCACACGTATAAGTTCGATGAAAAAAAAATTTTGATTTTCAGTTCCAAGTGAGCCCCCACAAATTTTTTTTTGTGAAAATATTTATACGGTTCACAGAATACATCCACTTACTTACCAAGTTTCAAGAGTATAGTTCTTATAGTTTTGGAAAAAAGTGGCTGTGACATAGGGACGGACAGACAGACAGACATAACGAATATTTATAAGGGTTCCGTTTTTTGTCATTTGGCCACGGAACCCTAAAAAAGCGATTCACTAGATTGTTTGAAACGTGCAGTCATTGACAGATTGACCGATGACGGCTATAATTCTGTAAAATAAAGGAGAAAGCCGAAATCCAATCCGTTTTCAAACTTAGCCGGATTCGTGGCCAATCGCGATACTGTAATTACTAATATTTCAAACTTATGTCAAAAGACTGCACGTTTCATACTAAAATAAATATCAACTTTTACGTAGTACTCTTATTACGTAGTATTTACATCCTCTTTGGTTTTATGCCTTAACTTGTTCGTCCCTTCGAACAGATGTTGCTTGTGATATTGTCTATGCGATCTAATTCTTTTAAAAGAGCCATAGATAGAAAAACGCGTCGGATGTTGGCCCGGCTTCGGACCTTTACTTATTTGTATTCTTCACCCTTCGCAGGACGATACGTGACTATTCGAGAAACATAAACTCTGAGTGAATACAGAAAATAGAAATAAAGCAACATATTATCTTTTAGTGGACGGATTGTGGAAATTTGCTATTTATTTTATTTTAGATATACCCGTTGCAAAGGGGCGGTTATTTATAGCTGTCTTGAAAATTGTTTATGTTATCATACCATACCAGTGGGAGGCTCCTTTGCACCGGATGCCGGCTAGATTATGGGTACCACATAGTCGCCTATTTCTGCCGTGAAGCAGTAATATGTAAGCATTTCTGTGTTTCGGTTTGAACTTGCGCCGCAGCTAGTGAAATTACTGGGCCAATGAGACTTGACATCTGATGTCTCAAGGTGACGAGTGCAGTTGTAGTGCCACTCAGAATTTTTGGGTTTTTCAATAATCTTGAGCAGCGCTGCATTGTAATGGGCAGGGCTTATCATTTACCATCAGCTGAACGTCCTGCTCGTCTCATCCCTCATTTTCATTTAAAAAAATGAATATATAACAACATTAATTGCTTTTATTAGTATAAAGTCACAAAAACCAACATTTTTTTTCTTTGATACACACGTAAAGTAAGCATATGAGAAATTATTCAGGCTTTCCTTACATAATATGTTGAAACCTTACATAATTTATACGTCTAGATAGAGCTTTTTGCTGTTAGGCAACCGATAAAAATATTCAAATTCAAATATTTTTATTCAAAATAGAAATTCACTTATTGAAAGTCAAAAAACTACCACCGATTCCAAAATGAATGCCTCAGACCTGGGAAGAATGGGCGCAACAAACTCAGCGGGCTTTTTTTTCATCGAATGTTTACAAAGTAATATTGTACACTTAAACTTATTATTTAATAGCCTGAGGGCGGTCACTCCATTCCCAATCTTTGGTATCATTAAGAAAGTCATTTATGTTATAGTAACCTTTACCACACAAACGTTTTTTAACAATTCTTTTGAAAAGGTAACTTTTGTTTTGAACATTTTCTGGGATCTTATTGTAAAAGCATATACATCGCCCCAGTATTGTCCAGGCTTATTACTTGAGTGTAAGACGTGGCGGTGTGCATTACAAGCTATTTCTTACATTCGCAATTTGTATGTCACTTTGTGTATGTATGCGTGTATTGCTTAAAATAGAGATTAACTGTCAACTTAAATTTTTATCGACGTTTTCACAGCTGTCATAGTCTATCAGGTCTGTATAGAAGGTTGAAACATGTTTATTGGTATGTCCAATATTTACAGTAAGCAAATGTTGCAGTGTCTCAAAATGTGTCAAGATGTCCACCTGAAATATATTATAGGCTTTATTATAATAATATTGACACACTTTTTACACAAATTATCTTGCCCCAAGTTAAGCATATATAGCCTGTGTTATGAGTTACAAGACAATGATAAATAATACAATATACTTACTTAAACATACATATAGTCCTATAAACATACCTACTTGTACCTACCGGGATTCGAACCCGGGACGTCTAGGTTAGTCGGTAGGATCGCTAACCACTCTGCTAAACAGGTTGTCATATTATAGAGAGTTTTGTCATAGATTAAACCTATCGTACAAACAGATAAAAAATGTTTATTGAATATAACTCAGTAAGTGTGTAAATAAATCCCGAATAGAACAATTTATTACGTCGACTTAATTTTGAAATAATATCCATATATAATATTACACTATTTAGTGCGTGCATCTGTTTTTTCAGTTTCTCTTTGTAAAATACTTCGCTTGGCGTATGTCTGTCACATATGATATTTTATCGAAACTTGGAACCGCAAGTTGATATTATGACTGTGTCCTGGTCAGTTATTGAAAGTTCGGAAGCAGATGGTGACAGCTCTCGGCCCTCCTGACATCCCTTTCCGTTCCATCCCGTCTTTCAATATTTTGTCGTAAAATACTCGGACACAAAGTTTGGTCTTTACACGAAACTTTAACATATTCGGCCTACATAAGATATTGTTATTCGTAGGTCACTGAACACGCTCTGTGATATTTTTCCGGGTATGAGTTATTGCTGAATGAATTATATTGAATATGTTATGTTAGAATTTAATGTTACGAAGATTTTGTGCTGAATAAATACATAGTAATTACGCCTGCAACCGTGTTTAATTAACTGGAAGACCGAGGATTTTTAAGAATGTAGACAATTTGAACAAAAAAAAACTAATAGGACATCTTCCGGATCACCCAATGTCCCATCTGAGCTATAATAATCTTGTATATAGTGTCGAAATTTACCTTTGTATTCTAATGTTATTGTAGCTGTTTCTCATGAAAACATGGATAAAACTTCATTTTTTTAAATTGAAACCTAGATTGATTTGTGGCCCCCGAAACGATATTAAATTTTATTAAAATCGTTGGAGCCGTTACCGTGATTCAGATTATATCATATATACAAGAATTGCTCGTTTAAAGGCATAAGATTATTGTTGTTATTTTGATTTCAAATTCAAATTCAAAAACACTTTATTCATGTAGGTCACAAAAATGACACTTATGAATGCCAAAAAAAATATATAAATATTGTTTCTTATTGAATTTACCGCTACTTCGTAAAGGGTTGAGCTAATGAGAAGAAGTAGCAAGAAACTCATTGACACTCTTTTAAGTCAAGATTTACATTTTAGTTGTTTTACAAATCATTTCAATTACAATATATGCAAAGTGACGCAACAAAAATACTCAAAACTTTAAAACCGAAAGGCTTACATGAGTAAGTCAAAAAAAGAAAAATAAGTAAATTAATATTTATAAACACAAGAGTTATTGAGTATAGTAGATGCATCAATCCACACATACCGTAAATAAATAGAGGCATTATGTGAGCATTTCATAAAATAAAATATATAATAACTTTAACTTTAAAGGAAATAATAATAATAAAAAAAACACATCAAGCAGACCTCCCGGTAACAAGATCATCCAGCCCCCACGAGTAGCACCCGTTCACGAGCATGACGCATGGACCAGCCATCGCCTCCCTCGACCATATTTTAGGGAAGGGAACGACCCGCCCCACGTCGCCGCCATATTTATAATTAAATATGTCTGTGCTTTTCAGTAATATGATCTTGAACGTCACTACTCTGGTCGTGGTGAAGTCTTGTACATGTGTGATAAATTTCATGACTCTTGGAAATATGGTTTTCCGTTGCCTTTTGTAGCAGACTATTCTGAAGATATTTAAGCCCTAAGGTTGCTGCAGCCCATTTTTAAGACTCCCCGATCAGCTGTGTGGTTTCACTGCCACTATTTGGTCACCAGTGCCTTCTTCGTTATCTAGTAGGAGGACTGCAGAAGTCCCAGTAGCTATGGGAGAATCGCCATCCTCAAGTGTGTGAGAATGACGATTTGACCGGAGTGATGGTAGTCCCGTTCTCCCCCTAACCCCCCAGTGTTTGTATTGTTTTACAAAAAATACTTGAAAGTAATTTTTGTTCCACTCTATTCTATTCGTCCTACTGGCTCCTGTGGAAGGTATACCACAAGTTTGCCAATGTCACGTTAAAGTAGACAAAGCTTAGAGTATTTTTGTATTCTAATTTGATCTTTGCTAAAGATTGAAACAAGTTTTATTTTCTTATTTTATACCTGAAACAAATATACATGCTGTTAGACTTAAAATGTCATAAATAAATATAATTACATTAATTAATTTTATTTCTTAACTGTCAGTGTATCCGTAAAACGTATTATTTTCTATCTCACAGAGAGAGATAGCAACTTATGCTTTTAAGTAACCTACGCTTGTTGCTTGAGAACTCTTTCTCTCGCCTTACCAAGCAATTAGAACCTTTTTAAAAAAAATAAAGCGTAGCTTATAATTCTTACTATCTTTATGCCTAACCCTACTCTTTATATCTTATGTAAATTCTTTATAATTATATTATTAGTATTATCTTAAATTGTAAAACTGAAGTCAAACTAATTCTAGTAGGCTTCATAAGATACATAATAGCTTTAAGAGTAAATGTATACACTTTTGTAACAAAGTCCCAGCCACTGTTCAGGCATTATCTTTTATATATTTAT
>CATIXQ010000003.1:2619028-2820389 GCA_949711755.1 Leptidea juvernica | reverse complement strand
ATTCCGACGCAAAAAATACAGTGCACAAAGAACGACTTAAGGAAAATTTTGAACCGAATAGAATATTTATATATAATTTGAAATATCCAATAAAAAATTTTGAAGTTGCTCTCCGAAAATAAAACTTTGGAGTCAAAAATCTCTGAATTTTCAGCGACAGCAACATTCTTTTTTTAAAGAATTTAACAGAATTTGTACTTTTCTAAGACTTAAACCGAAAAATTATTCAATTTAGTATCTAAATTTAAAAAAATAAATAAATAAAAAAAGGAAATCCAGTAAAACTTAGAGACAGACTTATTACATAATTATTGTATTTAATAATCGAAGCACTTGATGTAATCTCGACGGCCGCTTTCTTGAAGGTAGCTACTGAAAATCAGTGTTGGGTTATACCCAACTAATATGCTGAGTAGCAAACCATTTTAGGACAAAACACTGCAAACTAAACAAACAAATAAGGTGGTTATTATGTTGATATAGAATAAGCCTTACTTAAGTTTTATTTCGTTGGTTCTTAATGTGTGTTAGTTTTAAGTAGATTAGGCACGTATTTGTAGTGTTTGTTCCAAATAAAGATATTCTTACTTACTAAAATAAATGCCCATTTGCAGCTTAGCCACTTGATCAACACAAATATTGTAGCATTGGTTGTAGCGTTTACAATACTAGTCAGTCCGCGCCTTAAGGCTGATCACTAATTGAACAAGTGTTTTGAAGCCCACGGGCGTGAGTCGGGGGTGCTAATTAAAGCACCTACCGCGGAGTACGAGGATCCTTCGGAGCCTATTATCACGCCACCTCCTATTAGCATTGTCTCCTCGAGGGCGATACTTATCTTTATTTAAATTCACTTCTTGATAATAATTGGGTTGACGAGTCGACAACGTGATTTGCATTGATGAATACAGTCCACCACTGCCTGAGACTCTAACTTTATACTTCCTTGTTTGATTGCCCTTTTAATAGTATTGCTTGGAGAAGCTATTCGCCTATCGAGCAACGGGTTGCGAGTTTGATCTCAACTTAGAAGAAGATTCATTATGAGATAAATTAAAAGTATCCAAATGATTTGTGTTTTCTTTTGTGTTAATTCCGTCAATATTTGTCTTTAAACAGTTCGACACGTGTTTCGCCTCTACACGAGGCATCCTCAGGACGTGTTGACTCGCCATCAAATCTGGCACGAGACTGAACTTAGTCTAAATGAATTATGGATTTCCGCAAAGTAACGCCTACTTCTATATTTTTTTTTAAATTTATACTTTTAGTAAACCAAAACGTTAAGTATATTTTAACTATTGCCTCTCAATATATTCTAGATAATATAATGTATGTTCATAGGCACGTAATCGAATTTTCTAGAAACATTGACTATGATAATGTTAACAAAATGAACAAATATTTGAATTTATAAGAGACCAGAAACTGAACAATACAAATGTAAATTCAAAAAAAAATTTAATGTGTTTTTGTGGTATATGTCACTATAACGTAAATGACTCTCTTGAAAATATTATTTAAAAAAATTGAAGCTCGTTGATTTTCTTGCGCCCGTTTGATTTTCTCACGTTTGTGACATAAATTTCCGAATGGGTGTTGGTTTTTGACCTTATCAGTAACTAGCCGTTGCCGCCCGCTTCGCTTAGCGAATTTTAAAAGGAAATAAATTAATGAAGGAACGTTGGAATTCGCAAAACAAGTAGCCGTAAACCATCTAGGATAAATTTCGCATCGAATAGTGGTAGTCTCATGTAGATACGATCAGTGGTTTAGGCGTGAAAGAACCTCAAACAATGACTATTTTCATTGTATATATAAACTTTTTTGAATAAAAATATTTAAATCACTGATCACCGGATAGTTTGCTTACAATGCAGCCCATAGTATCTTTTAACATAAGAGGAGTCACAAGAGAGTTGTCGTCCTTACGTGAAAGTGTCGAATAAACGTATATAATTCGAAAAACGTGCACGTTGGTACGTGGCTGGTGAGGTTCAACGATTCTACCTACTTGTAATTGCAGTTAGATAAATCAATTTTGTAGAAATAATTATTATTATTGTAAGCCAAATTCAAAAAACAAAGTTCGTTGGGAAATTATGCAGCGGATGAGCTTGCAAGGCGGGCATCGGCAAATCTAGTGACTGGTCCATTGCCACTTCTGCCACTACCCTTCAGCCAAATGCGCTCATGGATACGCTCTCTCACTAACGACCTACACAACACCCGATGGATGAATGTCTCAAGCTGTAGACAGTCGGAGAAGGCGATACCTGCACTGTCGCCCAAACTGACACGTAGACTTATCAGCCTCAACAGACATGACATCCGTATAATGGTGGGCACCCTAAGGGGTCACACATCACTAAACAAACACCTTTTTACAATCGGCGTAACGGACAGTCCTAAGTGCAGAGGCTGTCTGGCCGAAGACGAAACGGTCGCTCACGTAATCCTGGAATGTGCGGGGTTGGCCAACCAACGGGCAAAAACCTTAACCAATACGAGGTCGCTTCAGGAAGTCTGCGAACACCCCAGGAATGTTCTGAACTTCTGGAAGGAGCTGGGCTTAAGTAACTGGCCACTACTGCACGCAAAATGGACCCATGCTAGTGGTCTAATTCCGGAAACAGGAGCCCCTACACCATACCATACCCAACCATACCATACCATACCAAGCCAAATTATTGTTTGAAGTGAAAAATTCATGGTATTCGGGTAAACACTTGGGTATTCAAAATTATATACGTTTCTCGTAAACCTCTAAATTTATTTAATTATTAATAGTTATTCAGGAAACCACAAGAAAGTAATCATTATATATTTTCATGCCACGAATAGACGCTTAATTATACAACTTAAATAGGAACCATACATGATAGCTAGTGTTGCAATTAACAAGTTCGTCACACGTACAGGCTTTCGCGTTGTGACATTCTTGACAGGAGCCGGGTATTAAAAGCGCAGTCAAAGAGGATGCGCCTGGTTATTCCTCATTAGAGTATACACGATAAAATCACACTGACTCGTTGCCTCATTAAAATCTTCTGGTGCGCGCATCTGTAAGCCTTTTGTAAAACCAGTAGAGCTACGCTCTTAACGCCTTTCATGTGTCATTCGGGCACAATGGCTTGGCTGTGGGAAACCCTTCCTATTACGGATTTGAAATGCCGGCGCCCAAGGCAGTCGCGTCAGAGCTTGTCACGTCGTTAGGATTTTAATCAGTTTATTGAATAACTTGAGTTACATTTGATGAGACTTCCGACATTTAGAAAAGCAATGGTAATTGAATTTGTATGCATATAGGCTTATATAATTTATACCTCTAAATAAATAAATAATAAATATTAATTTAAAGGTCCCCCACAAGATTGACTGACGATCTGGTCAAGATCGCCGGAGTAGGTTGGATGATGATCTGTACCCTGTTGTGATGATGTGTGGATTGATGCATCTGTACCCAATAGCTTTTGTTTTAATATATTAATAATTTACATTGAGTTTTTTTGGCTTACCTCTGTAAGGCAATGAGTATTTAACGTTTGAGTATTTTTATACGCTTTATATTAGCTTCACCTGTATGTTTGTAACCGACTTCTTTGGGCGCGATTCTGACCCACTTTAAACGGCTAGACTTCGTTCAAACTTTGTAGATTTATCGAGGACCGATGACATTACACTAATTTGACTAATAAATGAAAAACAAATAATTGTTAAAAAAAACTAAAAAGCACGCTTTAAGTTTTCAATTAAAATTTATTTTCTATTTTTTAGTTGAATTTTATATACAGCGTGCTTTTTAGTTTTTTTAACTATTATTTTTGTTGCGTCACTTTACATGTATTGTAAATGAAATGATTTGTAAAAAATATGAAGCTGCGAATGTTGATTTGAAATAGTGGCAATGAGTTTCTTGCTCATTAAAGCTCAATCCTTTCCGAAATGGCAGTAAATATAAAAACAAAAGAAAATATTTGACGTTCATGAGTCTCATTTCCTTAACCTACACGAATAGAGTGATTTTGATTTGATTTTAATGTGTTGTAACACTTATTACTAAACATTATTTCTTTTCTTTTCAGAATCAGAATCCTAATTATTAATGAACATAAGGTTTTGTAAAGTATGATAGTTTAAATTTTATCTTCACCTCACCGAACTTGTGCAACCTTTTGCTATTTAAAAACCCAAACATAAAAT
Source organism: Leptidea juvernica (assembly GCA_949711755.1). Lineage (NCBI taxonomy): Eukaryota > Metazoa > Arthropoda > Insecta > Lepidoptera > Pieridae > Leptidea > Leptidea juvernica. Next base: position 2,816,186 of record CATIXQ010000003.1, on the reverse strand, counting down.
AAAATAGTGAAATAGACAAACTATCATCGCCAATGATTCCATATATAAAGAAGCCACGTGGAGTTTTTTGTGATTTTAATCAAACCAATAGAGGACAGTATTTCTAGAGCAGCTTAAGTTTAATAATAATCGCTTATAAGATGCTCGCAATATACCTTTATGTATTTACAGTGTAAATTACGGTGTCATCAACTCAACCCTTTACGAAGTGGCGGTAAATTCAATAAAAAAAATATTTTTTGACATTCATAAGTGTAATTTCCGTGACCTTCATGAATAAAGTGATTTTGATATGATTTGATTTGATTTAATTGGCATGCAGCCTTTAATAAGTTTAGTTTTAATTAAAAAGTAAAATTATATTGGCAATTTTGTCATAAAATAATTCCAAACGATAATGTTATTATTACATAGATTCGTTTTGCACGTATTTCGCGTGCGCTCATCAAAAGTCTCAAATACATAAATTGTTAATTCTTATTAGCCCAGTAATATCATTTACTACAGCGCCTTTCAAACAACAATAACGCAAACATAAAGCTACTTGCATATTACTAGTTTACGGCAGAAAAAATCGACGCTTTTAGTGAATTATTCGAAATAAAAAAAAAACGTTTTATGGCAATTTAAGTTTGAGTATGATTATATTAAGAATAAATTGAGTTGCAATTTATTTCTGTTACTAAGATAAGTATCTTATAATTTTTATGAGAAGTAAAGTTCTAAGCAATTTGTTGTTTTTTGAAAGTGGTAACCCTCACTTCTGGGATTAATTACAAAAATTAAATTTACAAGCAAAATTTATGAACTATGTGGGACACGTACCCTCAACCTCTCGCGTTCCGTGCGAGTGCTCTTCCAATGACCCTACCGTTCGAGTGACGTATCGTTGATAAATCTTGTATATTAAGTCTTGTTCAACTCTCGAGTTGTGGCTTCATCTACAGGATCTTCATTACAGTTGATAACCTGCTCAATCCCAATATTTGCATTTAAGTAAATTGACTTTAGATGTCGCTCTTTTAAATCTAAACAATTTGTAATTTTTTTAAAGTTATAACCCTCACTTCTGGGATTAATTACATAAATTAAATTTATAAACAAAATTTTAATATAAAATTGTCCATACATTTTGAGTTTTCAACAATTCGACACGTGTTTCGTCTCGTCGTTTCGTCACGAGGCAAAACTAGGGTCTCGTGCCAGATTTTGGCGAGTCAACATGTCCCGAGGATGCCTCGTGTGGAGGCGAAACACGTGTCGAATTGTTTAAGAAACATATATTGGCAGAATTAAAACTAAAGAAAACTCAAAACATTTGGATAATTATGGATTTCCGCAAAGTAACGCCTACTTCAATAAATTTTCTTATTTAATTTAATTTGTGTAAGTAAGGTTCGGTACAACAATTATTATTCTATATTTTAAAATGGGCATACAACCTGTTTGAAGTTAAACTCTAATTTGAACAGATGTAGGTAGAATTTAAAGTAGGCTTAAACAGAATGGCAGTCGAATATTTAACGTTGTGCCAATGCATATTCACAAGGCTCGGTCGAACCGGGAACCACTCACCGGGAGACTTTGAATCGTAATATAGGGCCGATTACCAAATAGTTCATTTCACATTTATACAAATTGCAAGTTTTCTTCTCAACTTACTAATGTTTAATATATTTGAATTCAAATTCAATTATACAGTAAAAATAGTTTAAAAAAAACTTAAAAAACACGCTTTGGTTGAAAAGATAATGGTTGAAATGAACATCAATTCCTGCCTTATCGACGATAAATAAAAAAATTAAATAAATTAGCAAAACTCTTATTTTGCAAATTGAAAAATGGAATAATTTTACCAAATTAAGGTATTGTCATTGGTCCTCGATAAAACTACGTAGTTTGAACGAAATCTAGCCTTTTAAAGTGGGTCAAAATCGCGCCCAAATGAGTCGGTTACAAACAAACATACATACAGGTGAAGCTAATAAAAAACGTGTAAGAACTACCACCCATTCGAAATAGTGTGTCATAGCCCTGAGAAGAACGGGCGCAAGAATCTCATCGCTTTTTTAAAATAAATTTATTATTAGTCTGAGGACGGTCGCTCCTTTCCAGATCTGTGGTATAATTAAGAAAGTCATTTATGGCATACAAACCTTTACCACACAAGTTTTTAATAGACTTCAAAAAAGGAGGAGGTTCTCAGTTTGTCGGTATGTTTTTTTATGTTTGTTACCTCGGAACTTGGTAATCGTCGAAAAGATTTTGATTATATTTTTTATTTGAAAACTAATGCTTCCCGTGTGGTCCCATTGCAATTGGTCCAAATCTGATAATGGCATCCATGAGAAAACCATAAATGTCTTAAATTTGCTGTATGTGCGCAACAAATTTACAAATAACTTAATATTGTGCCAACCGATTTCCATGATTCTTCTTTTATTGGAAAGAATATACTTTAAAGATAGCTTGGTAAGAGTTTTTTTTTGGTTAGTTTCTTAATTATTTTTATACTTTTTAGTGCATTTTATATCTATAATTTTGGAATAGTGTTCTTGAAGTCGGTTGTTTTATTGTCAATTTTTTTTATAAACAATTCAAAGGAATTGTTGATTTTATTTAAGGTATATTTCGGGTCCTTCTCTAGGACAAATTCTATTGCAACCAGTTTTAGTGAAAAAGTAGATTCGAAATGTGAACATTTAATTTTAGCCTCACAACATATAACTAATTAATTTACGTACACCGCCTGAAATTAACTAAGTTTAAAAAATACCAAACAGACCGATTTTATGTAAACCTTATATTCTACTTTTTATTAATTGAATAACGAATGTGATAAATATTTTAATGCATCCAAATCTTATGCGTTTTCTTGGGTGTTAATAATGCTCTTAGATTTGTCTTCAACCAATTATACACGTGTTTCACTTTTTTTTTATGAAAATAAGGGACGAGACGAGCAGGACGTTCAGCTAATAGTAATTGATATCCCCTACCCACTACAATGCAGTGCCACTCGGGATTCTTGAAAAACCCAAAAATTTTGAGCGGCACTACAATTGCGCGCATCACCTTGAGACATAAGATGTTAAGTCTCATTTGCCCAGTATTTTCACGGCGTCCTTCAGAACAAAACACAGTAATGTTTACACATACTGCTTCACGGCAGAAATAAGCGCTGTTGTGGTATCCATAATCTAGCCGGCTTCCTGGGCAAAGGAGCCTCACACTAGTAATATTTCTTCTGGTAAATCTTCTATACGAGGCATCCTCAGGAGATGTTGATTTGCCATATTCTGGAATTATAATGGATAAAGACGAGTCATAGTGGTATTAACGCTCTTCTAACATTATTTGGATAATTATTTATTTCCACAAAATAATAATATAACTAATTCAGAAATTTTCTTTAAAAAACAATCTTAATACATTCTATTGTGAGATGCAAATCACGGACAAGAGCTTCGGGCACCCGGCGCGGTGCACACTTGCATATCAAGTAACTTTGTTTATATCAAACACATACACATTCATACAACATGCTTTGATCCTTATTAAAGATATCACATGGAATGAAAGTAGTTTAAATAAACATTTGTAGAAACATCTCTTCTTAATATATAATAAATTGTATTTTTATTATTGAGTTAAATATTTTGTGGTTGCAGTTTTTTCGGTCAGCGGATCAGTCTGAAGCTATGTAAAGCTACTAAGTGCGTAGTAAGCTACAAAAACTAGCTACGATAAGCTACGAGTTTTCTTTGTATACATCCACTGTCTGTTGCAAGATACTATATTACTGTAAAGGTTAGATAGAAGCATAGTGTTGTTCTCAATAAATTCTATACTTGTTTTTGTTTAATAAGAGAGGGCAAACGCTGAAGGACCAGCTCAAATTGTCAGGGACCGAGTGCTCTGTAAACAGCTAGATCACTTGGCGTTGCGTAGAGACGTCGCTTCATTGTGTGTCTTCTACCGAATTTATCCCGGGGAATGTTTCAAAGAGCTGTTTAACTCGATTCCTGCCTAATTCCACCTTCGAATGACATGCCACAATTTAATATATCATCTCCACCATCTAGATGTGCGATTCTTTTTCACTATGACATTCTAAATTCGATTCGTCATGACGTCATTTTGCACACCATCGCTGCACAAATCTTTTAATATCCGGGGCGTTGCAAGGGTCCGTAGCTATCTGTTGATATATATGTAATATATGTGTATATATAGGAGAAAGTTATCCCACAAGGAATTAACTATTATAACATTTCAATAATCTTTTGAAGTAAAACTTCGTGAGAATCGTTGTGATTGCAAACTCTATGAATCGAAAAAGCAAGATGATAGAGACGCAAACAGATAAATTTATTGGATTCAGCTGGCGAGAGAATGAGACAGACACATAAATTCATAAGATATAACGTTGGAGAAAATGAGATAGAAAGCATTATACAGTGTTTTGGTACCAGGCTTTCATAGATGAAGAAGAGATTGTCTTATGACTTATGTCTTGTCATGCGCATACGTACTACTACATAGAGACCAGGAGAACATAAATATGGTAGCGGTGATAGTAATGTCTTTCGGCGGTTGAATTCACCCCAGCAACATGTACCAGGACCTCATAGACCTCGAGGTTCATACACAATGCAATAGTTCACTTTGTGCTCTGCTTTGTACCCCCTCCACTCGTGTTTACCAAGGCAAACAGTTTGCTTGGGCCTCAACGTTGTACGTGTGTTAATACGTGTTTGTGCGCGCATGCGTAATACAAAGCTTGAGAAAAGGCATCAGAACTACCGTGGTGCTTTATATACGTGTACGTATTATACATTTGTAGAGATTTTTCATCATATTTATAATAAAATTCTTCATCAATTTTAAAGGTTTCACTTCCTACCACGTGTCAATTGCACACATGTTTTTATTTAGATTTCATGCCACAGATAAATACAAACATATTATTTTATCAGACATAACATTAATATTATTTTGTGCTTAGAGGCTTTGCTAAGCTTTCCGCTAGTATGTAGATCTGTGCTAGCAAATGCAGTTACGTATTCTGTCGCTGGCAAAGCATCGTTATCTGTTTCCACTAAGGAAACTGGCTTTTCGTAAAAAGAACCACCCCGTCGATCCCCCCCTTCTCCCTCCCTCCCCCACCCGTCACGATTGCAACTTTTTGCGTTATTTCATTTTCTTTTCCAACGTGCACCTGCTAGTTAGGTGCCGCGGGCACTCCCTGCTCCGGTTACCTAACTAACCTTTCCGGCAGCCACGAACAACTTAATAATACAGACTAGACGGTAGCCCGGATAGGTTACTTGGTTATTTAATATAAGTTATCTATTTTAATTTTAATTTCAAAGTATTATCAATCCGTATGGCCCAGTAGTAACTGACCCTACCAAGTGGTTAGTTAAGTTCGAATCCCAGAAGGTGCAAACATTTATATGATGAATATTTATGATTATTTCCGAGTCATGGATGTTTATATGTATTTAGGAATGTTTAAGTAAGGCTACAGGCTATGCCTAGTTTGGGGCAAGATAATTTGTGTTAAACTGTGTCAGCGACACGTCAATCGACAATCGACTTACTCGGTATTTCGTGCCCCGATGTCTAAATGTCGAAGACCAATGTTTTCATTAAATTAGCTAGGCTCATATTATAACGGGAACAGTAGAGAGGTTTGGGGGAACCCTATGCGACACACACAAGACAATCAACCGATGTAAAATAAATCTACAACAACATATTGTTATGGTAGCCTTTTAAGAAATCTTTTTTTAATATTTTTCTCCTCACAAAGATCTCAAAACTAAAACAGTACAGTAGTGTTACATTTTTTAACAGCTAGTATTTTGTGAGGAGCTGGTGTCTGAAATAGGTTGACCCTGTATTACAAATCACCAGGACTTCACCCCCAGATATAAGGATCACAATGATTAAAATAGTATACATCTGTACTAGTAGCTAGAAGAGCATTATTTATTTATTTATTATTAATAACAATAGATGACTTTAAATTTGTAAATTACTAGTAATATAATGTGTGTGTGTTTTTGAGTGTGTGTATGTGTGAGTGTGTGTGTGTGTCTATGTGTGTGTGTGCGTGTTGTGTGGGCGTACTCTACTCTTAGTTACTATTAGTGTAGAAGGTTTTCAGTACAGGTATAGTCCAATTTCTGTAACCACTCTTTCAAGACAAATAAGGTATTTGCGTCCTGGCTTTGTAACTCAACGTCTTTGTGCGCCTATTTTACGGTAAAAGGCCTGGGGTTAAAGTATTTTTAATCCCAAAGAAATTTGATTAACTTCACACACAACATATTAATAGCTTCACAGGTGTGTAGTAGGTTTTCTCACGATATTCTTTTATCGTAACAGCGTAACTTCACTGTAACATACATATGTATTGGGAAATTTGGAAAATAGACATTTTTACGTGGCGGACGGCGAATAAACGGCACCTTCGGTGATTAGAACCATCGATTGGCCTTAGCGCGAAGGATGCTCTCAAACTTTTTAAATAAAGAACTTTAATATAATACTAGTGGACCCAACAGATGTTGTCCTGTACACATGTTTTTAATTTGAAAAATCGGTCCAGCCGTTAGGAGCAGTTCACTAACATACACATGAGCAGGAGAATTATATTATATGGGCGGAATTGAGAATTTAAACCAATCTCAAATTCACTGAAACAAACAAAAAAGTCATCAAAGTCAGTCCAGCCGTTTAGGAGGTAGTTTCATTGTGAATCTAAACCATTTTCGAATGCACCTGAAGACACACACTAATCTCAAATTCACTGGAACACACAAAAATATCATCAAAATCGGTTTAGGAGGTAGTTCAATTGTGAATCTCGAATCCACCTGAATACACACAGAAAGTTTCATTAGAATCGGTCCAGCCGTCTAGGAGGAGTTCAGTGACATACACACGCACACAATAATTATATATATAAAGATATAGTCATTGTAATGGGCAGGGTGTATCAGTTACCATTAGCTGAAAGTCCTGCTCGTCTCGTCCCTTAATAATCTCATCCAACAACAGTGGACAATTTAGTTTTCTAAAACCCAAAGTAGAAATAGAACAATAACAAGTATAATTCAATCATAATTTAAATCACAGTCTTCAGTGTACCACTCAGCCATCTCGTAGATGATATAAAGTTTAGTACTCTATGTATTTCATCGCAAAGTAAGGCTCTCAAATAGACATCGAGGAGTTTCTGATACATTTGTATTCCTTACAGAACGGTAATCAATATTCGTTCGAACGTCCGCGTCGCGAAACCTTCAACACTGTCTCTTAAGCGAAGTAATTTGTCTCGAAGTTCGTGCGCCGGCGCACTGGCAAATATCAATATAGTAGGCAGTATTACAGTAAAATTATTTATAAAACTTTAACGTATATCGCCAGAACGTATATATTACAAATTTCATAATATGTATCTTTGTGGTACGTGGAAGAAAGCTCCTTGAAAACCGCACTGTGGAGGACCGCCACACATCCAGATGGTGGGGATAATATCCTAACTTGTGGCGTGTCGTGCGAAGGTGGAATTCGGCGGTAGGAATCAGGTGAAACAGCTCTTCGGAACTCTCCCCATGATAAATGCGGTAGAGGACACACAAAGAAGCGATGTCTCTATACAACGCCAAGTGATCCAGCCATTCACAGAGCACTGGGTCCCCGACAATTCAACCTGCTCTGCGTTGCACGCGATCAAATGAATCGAGCTGATACTGGGGTGCGCCAGATCAGAGATGACAGCAATACTCCATATGTGGCCGGACCTGCGCTTTGTACAGCGCTAGATGAGGGTTATTATTCTTAACCGACTTCAAAAAAGGAGGAGGTTTTCAATTTGTCGGTATGTTCTTTTTTTTTATTACCTCAAAACTTTCGACTGGTTTTTTAATTGAGAGCTGGTTCTTCCAGTGTGGTCCAGATCTGACAATTTCAACCATGAGAAAACTATAAAAGTCTTAAATTTGCTATAAATACGTATAGCAAAGTGGATGATAAATTTACTAATAACTCAAGATTCCAAGAGTAACAATAATCGTAACTAGAATTATATTAATTAACTAGCTGACCCGGCAAACGTTGTTTTGCCATATTTATATTTAGTATGATTCACGCGATAGTTTTATAAGTATTAAAATATTGCCTTTATTATAGCCTGTACATCATTTTGTTCTATTGTCAATAGTTTTTGCAGCGCACGCAAAAATAGGTTTTCGATTTTACACCTTGTGTTACAAAATAGCAATTTTATTACGGATCCCTAATTTTGAAAAAAAAAAACATAGCCTATAGCCTTCCTCGATAAATGGACTACCCAACACTGAAAGAATCATTCAAATCGGACCAGTAGTACCAGAGCTTAGCGCGTTCAAACAAACAAACAAACACTGCAGCTTTATAATATTAGTATAGATTAGACTGTATAAATATACGCAATTATTTTTATATTTTTTAGTGTACATTATATCTATTTTATTGTTAAAAGTTTTTCCAACGTATTTTAATTACCAAACTGAGGAAAAAGGTCACATAAAGGCGCGTACAACTCAGCATTTACGATCGTGGAAGAGTCAATGTATGTTCATGTCACGCTTTTGGAATAAAATAACAGCGACAATACGACGGGGGTGGAACTGTATGTACATATTTGAATACATTACCGAACACGCAGATAATACTAGCACGCCGTAGGTATTCATAACGTCTGTTCTCGCGCCTGAATACAAATATATTATTCCGACATGTATGCCTGAATACCGACTCAAATTGTCTGATTGTGTAATACGCATAAGTACGCCTTAAGTTATAAGAGATATTTGCATGTGCTGGGGATAAGGAATTTGAATATGTTTGTGTATTGTGGCGAATATAGTGACGCAACTGTAATAATGGACAGTTGCTTGGTGGATATATAATATGAACTAAATTCCAAATTCCGAATTCCATCTTCGCATGACACGCCACAAATAAGGATATCATCCCCACTATCTGGGTGTGTGGCTGTCCTCCACAGTGCGGTTTTCAAGAAACTTTCTTCCACGTACATCCAAGCTTTGGTATTAGCTTCCTAGTACGTTGTTTATTTTTTATGATAATAAGGGACGAGACGAGCAGGATGTTGAGCTGATGGTAGATGAAACGCCCTGCCCATAACAAGATTATTAAAAAACCCAACAATTCTGAGCGGCACTACAATTCCGCTCGTCACCTTGAGACATGAGATGTTAAGTATTCTTTAATTAAGTAATTTCAGTAGTTACGGCGGCCTTCAAACCGAAACATAGTAATGCTTACACATAACTGCTTTACGGCATAAATGGGCGCCGTTGTGATACCCATAATCTAGTCGGCATCCTGTACAAAAGGAGCATACCACTGGTAATCTTTAAGCTTTTGAGCCTTCCATTTTCCAGGACGATACGACATGGGGACCTTCAATGAAAGCGTGTGCACCTTTCTATTTTATTAAAAATAACACAAAACAAGAATGCGGGGAGGGTTTTTTGCGCTGCTATTTCCTTCTTAGAGCACCATTTGTTTCCAAAGCGGTAGTTGTATTAGTAAGGGCATCAAAATCAATTCTAAAGCAATAAATTTTGAGAAAATATATGTCTTTTATGCCTTTTAAAAGTCTGATAACGCTCATGTCATTCCTCTGGTGTTGCAAAAGTATTTGGCCGGCGGCGATCACTTAACATCAGATCACCCGTACGCTCGTTTGCCTTCTGCTTTCATAAAAAAAAAATAAACAATCATTATTTTTCGTTTTCCAGCTTTAAAAAAGGTTTATCTTCTTGTTTGAACTTTTTCTGACTTTTGAAACGCAATAGCTAAAATATTTCTACAACTTCAATAAACTCACAAGCATGTTTGTAGTAAGAGATATATTTGTATGTCTGTACATGTATGAACGCCGGGGTTCTGATTTCCTGTAAACACGACTATTGTGTCGGAGCCACGTTAGCAACGCTTATTTAATACAGCGAGAAGCTGCTACAATTTGACTCTACTTTTCCGGTGGAATAAGTAAATCATTTGAACAGATATTGCAAAATATTCAACGATATATTCACGGCCCCAAAATTCAAATGAAGCTCTTGCTCTTAGAAGAATTCTTTCCTTTAAAAGTCAATGAAATCTTACTTAATAAAAAACATAAAAGATTTTCATACATATGACAATTAATAATTGATATTATAATTTATTCTATTATACTAGTTTTCACCCGCGATTTCGTCGGCGTGGAATAATTACTTTGGGCAGTATTTTTTAGCACTTTGCAAATAATGCACATACAAACTGCTGTGGTTAATAATTTTTTACATACTTCATTTGTTTGTTTTCACATCCTTTGCTAAAACATAAATATTTTACGCTTATGTCCTTTTCCAAGTTGGTTTAGTCTATTTTTGTACCATTTCTTATAATCAATATTTAATTCAAAGTTAGGCGTGAAAGCATTTATTCTTTCGTCCCCCTTTTTCATCCCTACACAGATCTAAATCTTAAGAACGCTGAAACAAATATTTATTTATTTCTTGCTAAGTGCCTAAATACACTTACATGGTATCATCTTGGATAATGACGAACTTACATTCATTTCAACTATGTGCCCTGCCCACTGCCACTTCAGTTTCGCAATCATTTGGACTATGTCGGTAACTTTGGTTCACCTACGGATCTCCTCATTTCTGATTCGATCTCGAAGGGAAACTCCGAGCTAAATCAAACTAAGTTAAAGTTAAATCTAACTGTGACAAAACAAGATAGCAAGGCAACACAGTAAGTGCTGACTAAAGTATTTTTAATTTATCTAAATTTTGCAGATTGCTGTCATCGTACTTCCGTAAACACTCGTAAATTTAGAACCAAAAATGGATAGCTTTTTTTTATTTTTTAATATTAATATTTCCAGTATGTTTAGGGTACAGATAACATTTTAACTTGTTTTGTAGTAAGGACCTAATGTTTAATAAATTGTATTTATATGTTGATTTCGCCTCTTTGATTTCGTTAAGAAGTTTGTAAAACTGCACACCACTATACATAATATTATTTTTCCCGTAGTTGGTCTTTGGAGAGATTGAGATATTGTCATTAGTGTTCCTCAGTTGCATTTTTTGAACTTGTTTCATTTTGGTAAATTTTATTTCTATGAACGAACTCTTTTAAATGGGCGTATGATGTCTTTTTTAATGCACGTTTTTATGAAAGATGAAGACATACAAGTGGATCATTTGATGCTAAGTGTGTTGCCGCCCTATTGGGGATGTGTATGCGCTTTTTTGTTGCTATCGTGTCGAATCAATCACTTATCATCTGGTGATTTACACGTAAGTTTGCCCTAGATGGTAAAAATGTTTTTTTTTTTAATGAAAATAAGGGACGAGACGAGCAGGACGTTCAGCTGATGGTAATTGATACGCCCTGCCCATTACAATGCCGTGCCGCTCAGGATTCTTGAAAAACACCAAAAATTCTGAGCGGCACTACAACTGCACTCGTCACCTTGAGACATAAGATGTAAAGTCTCATTTGCCCAGTAATTTCACTAGCTACGGCACCCTTCAGACCGAAATACAATAATGCTTACACATAACTGCTTCACGGCAGAAATAGGTACCGATGTGGACATACAAGCGGACCATGTGATGTTAAGTGTGTTTCCGGCCTATAGAGATTAGATAGAATTACTCTTCATCAGTTGATTTGCACCTGCTGATTTATCTGCCCTGTGTCAAAGTGCAAAGATCAAAATAGAATTGTGTTACCTTCTTTAATTATTACCTCAATATAACGTTATTATTAACAAGTAAAATTTAAGCTTGTAAATATCATTTATTTTGTCTCCTTGTCTTAAGGCAATAAAACTTGAGGGCCAACAAGTCTATGAGAAGGCATTAAGTAGCGGAGATTATACAGGGCTTGTCACCTTGCGAATAGAGGTCTCTCAAGTGAAGCACCTTTTCAGACAAGACCCTTTCTTATAAAGACATTTATGGTGAAACACTTCCACTTGAATATTTCAAACAGATATTTCTCGCCTGAGAATAATAAATATTTTTTTGGTGGATGAGTTGCCACTCTCAGTCATCTGGTGATTTTCCAAGAGAAAGGCCAATATAAATCGGAGTACCTCCTAACTTTAAACCTTCTTAATAAATTTTCTTCATAAGTTTTAGAATAGAACAATTTGGAGTCGGGGTCAGCCAAGATTATTTTGTCACTACATATATAGTTATAGGTGAGATGTGCTTGAGTCGCACGCGCTACGTGACAGGCGAGAGCAGGGCTGCGGCGGGAGGACACCGATTCCAAAAATTACAATAATCGTCACTATAATTAGATTAATTAATTAGATTGTCTGATTATAAGCAATAATTTTTATACTTTTAAGTGCGTAATATTATATCTATTGTTTTGTAATAGTGTTTTTGAAGTCGGTTGTATTTTGTGTTTTTTTTATGTAGTGATAAGCGGGGGCAAGCCGGCCGTGGACATCCGCAACACTAGTAGTCAAGGGATGCGTTGCCATCCTTTAAAGTGTTAGGTGCTCTATGTTTGAAGCTATCGGCGTATCGCCAACGGGAAAACAGCAGCTGGTACATGATTCCACTTAGTGGCTATGCAAGACCAGAAGTTCCTCGTAAAACACGTGGTTCTATAATGCCAGTAAGGAAGTTGCTTTAAAGGCTCACCTGATTTCTCTGGTTTTTTAAGAGACCGTTGGCGGTGGTGATCACTTAACATCAGAGAAATCACAGAAGCGTTGCCGTACGGTCGTTTGTCGTGAAAGAGGAGCTTCCATAAAAAATGCCTTGAAAAATCTCCTCTGAAATTATGCAGTAGAAGATACAGAAAAGACCCACAATCTCTGCGCAAAGCCAAAATGAAATTCAAAAAAGATTGATAAAATACTATATTTCATTACTTGTGTGGAAAGCCTGTCATTACAAAGAGTTCCGACAAATGTATACCCGAGCCGAGGTGCAGCCGAAGGTGAGGGTTGATAGTCGGAACAAGTTGCAATGACGGTTCCGCACGTGTACTGAACAACTATTTTTAAGACAGTTGCGAAAAAATGAAGCAATTTAATAGAATAATAATAACACAATAAACTAAAATGGCGCCAACCGTAAAAGAATATAAGCAGAGATTTTTTTTTGATTTCTTCACTCAATTTGGGTAGGCAAAGTTAACTATGCCCATACAGCCAAGTCTTTAGTAGATTTTTTTTATTGATATGAAATGAAATTGAAATTTAATGAGATGAAATAAAATAAGACCTAACTTAACTCATTGAATCAAATCATTAAATCTGATATTGAAACAAATTAGTAGAGCTTCTATTTAGAAATATTTTCATAAATCATAAAAACTTCGCGGTTGGTTTTTTCTTTTTAATAGACATTATTTTTGGTTGGGAAAGAGAACGCACGAGTATGTAATAGCCCACATCCCGAACGCTATACGTCCCTGAAATACGCCACTTTTTGAGCAACTGCAGCAACTTAAGTATTTTACGAAAGATACAAACGTGTAATGATATTATAAATGAGAAATCAATACTTTACAAGACTAAATCTTTGCCTCTTTTCTGTACTCATCAAGAGTGGGAGGCTCCTTTGCACAGGAAGCCGGCTAGATTATGGGTACCACAACGGCGCCTATTTCTGCCGTGAAGCAGTAATGTGTAAGCATTACTATGTTTCGGTCTGAAGGGCGCCATAGCTAGTGAAATTACTGGGCAAATGAGGCTTAACATCTTATGTCTCAAGGTGACGAGCGCAATTGTAGTGCCGCTCAGAATTTTTGGGTTTTTTGAGAATCCTGAGCGGCACTGCGTTGTAATGGGCATGGCGTATCAATTACCATCAGCTGAACGTCCTGCTCGTCTCGTCCCTTATTATCATAAAAAAAAGAGTAAAGGCTTGGATAATTTATACGTCCAGAAAGATTCTCTTAACAGACAACCTATAGAACCAGGCCAGGAATATTAGTTTAGTGTGCGTGACAAGCTACGTCTTACACTCGCGATTTCTATGACACTTTGTGTTAGTGTGAGTGAATAGCTCAAAATACAGGTTAGTTCTATAGTCTATTTTTTCGACGTTTTCACAGCTGTCATAGTCTATCTAGACGTATAAATGATTTAAGCATAAAACAGATAATAAGTTGGGGACCAAACTGACAATTTTTTAACAGATGAAATGTCTGCCGAGAGATATGAATTTATTTAGTTAGAATTCGTTGTTTCGAAGTGTAGCGAATAATTATTAGAAATGTTAAGGCACAAAGTCCGCGAGTGATTGATGTAGTGGAAGTCACTCTGCGCAACACCCTTCACCTCCCCCCACTCCCCACCCTATATCGCCATTCGGGGCGACAAGTTGAAGACATTAAGAATATTTAAATTGTAAATTGCACTCCTGTACTGAATACATATTTGTTACCATTTCTTGTGAACCATCTCGCTGCAACAATTATCTGTTTATATTATTAATATTTTCCACCAGTGAGTAACTATTTTACACAAGACTTCTGCGGGAAAGCAGTAGTATTAAAAAAAACTACGACTTCATCGACTTCAAATCTATCAATATGTCCCACATACATACAATAGTATATATATAGTATTTCATTAATATTAAAGTTATAAGATTGTCAGTTGTTGAAGTCAGTTTATTTAAAAGAAGTTTTTTTTTACTTTTCAGTGTCAGGTAAACTCACGGACGAGTAAAAAAAGAAGGACTCCGTGTCACCTAACATAACAGTGAAGCACCAAAACAAGCCGGTAAACGAGTAAATACATAGCCCCACGTACACACTTACACTTATACAATCCGATCGGCCGCCATTATGAGATTTGCCATCGTCTGTGACAGATCAGTTTTCGTCGCAATTTAATATTTTAAAAAGTGCCGTCGTGCGTTGTGAAAGAAAAAGTGTAAAAACGATACTATAAAAGTATTTCTGGCCATATATGATTATTTAAGGGAGAAAAAATTGTATAACTAGTAACCCCCGTAACCGCACACACACATCACGGCGCGGAGTCCTTATGTTTTTACTCGTCCGTGGGTAAACTATAAGATTTGGATGCTTTTTATTTTCATTTATTAAATATTAATTTTTTTAAGTCGCTATGGAAAGGCCTGCAAAAGGTTCCGCGTACCTTGAACAATATAGACCTATTATTTTACGTTATTGTGAGACATTGTAATAATATCGTGAAGAACGTTTGATAGCTATGAATGACAAGTAGCCCACCACCCTAATAATAATCTAAAACCCACTTATCGGCAAACGGGTTAGTAATAATAATATAAAATCAATCTAAATGAAGACTCCTAAAAATCAGTACCTACACAAACTATAATAAGATCATCCACGTAATCAAAAATTTCAATAAAAAATGAAAACCACTGCGCAAAACTATGTCAAATTTTTATGGGACCAAATGGCAAACATTCCGCATCAAATAAAAGAAGAATCACGAAAATCGGATCATAAATCTCGGCGTGATCATATCGGTGTATATAAATAAAAAAATACCAATTGAAATGAGAACTTCTTCCTTTTCAAAGTCGGTTAACAAACACAACTTTTTTCAGATTAAAGGCCACAGTAGCTAGTGAATTGAAATTACTAGCAAGTTAGACTTAACATCTTATTTCTAAAAATGTTGGAGTTTTCAGGAATCCTGAGCAGCACTGCATTGTAATTGATTTTATGATCTTTCTCCTTTTTCACTATTTCTTATAGAAATTAAATTAAAACTGTACTATTTTCTTTGATAACAGCGAATACACATTTAAATAAAATACTTTTTATAGGATTAAAACGTATGTTAAACATCAAAGCCAATTATAGATTGTCGCTTATAAAAAACAAAGTTCAAAGAAAATAAAA
Organism: Leptidea juvernica; assembly: GCA_949711755.1. Classification (NCBI taxonomy): domain Eukaryota; kingdom Metazoa; phylum Arthropoda; class Insecta; order Lepidoptera; family Pieridae; genus Leptidea; species Leptidea juvernica. The sequence continues at coordinate 2,800,223 of CATIXQ010000003.1, read as the reverse complement.
TTTTGTGTTTTAATTACAATAAATATATATAATAATATAGCATTATTAGTCAAAAGATTTTTCTAGTACAATTTAAATTTAAATATGAAACGGGAGACTAATTTTGAAAATAGAACAGATCCGGGGATATATAAGCCGTACTAAGCGTGGCCTACGGCAGTTCTAGTTTTGGCTCGAAAGTGTAAAGAAGAAGAAAAGAAGAAGTAGCGAAAAGTGGAAGTGTTTCAAGAAGAAGATAGAAGAGACTTAGTGCGGTGTGACGCGTTTTGAAGGTACCGCCGCCCACAAGAGGAACAGCGGCAGACGGGCGAAGTGCAAGTTCAGAAAAAGTGAACGCAAATAAAGACTCGTTCCTATAAGCGGAATATTTTTTCCAATCCCTGACCCACTCTCGTGTCAATTGGTGTCTTACAATTTTTTTAATATTTGCTGTTTCAACCATACCATTACAATTAAAGATATCAAGCTCCGAATATTCTTGTGACATTTTGAATGTATTATTTACTGTGTGCTCGAGAGACATCAATGAGATCGTAATATTCCAACTTGAGACAGTAAAAGAGATTTTAGATAGTATTAAGTCCATACAGTCAAAATTGTTATTTAATAAGCTTAGAAAATAAGTAACATTAGGTATCTCTCACCTTGTATTCAAAGGATTATGCATGACATTTTTTTATGGTAAAGGAGGAAAAACGACCATACGGGTCATCTGGTGTTAAGTGATCACTCCGCTCACATACTCTTGCAAAACAAGAGGAATCGCAGGAGCGTTACCGGCCTTTATTATATTTATAACGTTAGCTAAGCTATTTACTTTTGCTAAGTTTACCAAGCCACCACCACCACTACCACTACCACTTCAAAAACAAGTTAATTGGATAAACGCCAATACTACAACCGTGTAAATGATTTTATTTTTCTCAACATGCTACTAACACAGATGTCTGCTACGTTTCGATGCTTACAAAATGGACAAATCGAGTGAAGGGCAACGAGCCCCAACAATAAACAGTATTATATATGTAACATACTAAAGAACTAGTCTGATTGAATCATCCGGCAGTTTCTTTGTCATAAATCCGACAACGGCCGCTGTCCGGCTGCCTACAATACGTTCTGAAATCGTTCCATTTCCCCATTTTGTTACTCTCCCCTTTAATCTCGCATCCCTAGAAAAGTGGATCATGTTGCAAAGGATGCTGCGCTGCAGACTTATTTTGATTATTATTGTATGCTTTTGTGACTTATCTACTGAAGAGTATACATTCAAAATATATTGCTTTTCGTTTTTACAAAAACTGTTTTCCTTTTTACACACTTATTATTAGCTTCACCTGTATGTATGTTTGAAACCGACTCATTTGGGCGCGATTTTGACCAACTTTTAACGGCCAGATTTTGTTTTGAATTTGATAAAATCACTTATAAAATTTTAATCTATTATCTTTTGAATTGATGTCAATTTTAGATTTCTTTTCTATTTTGTAGTTCGATTTTCTATAAAAAAAAAACGTGTGTTTAGTTGTTTTTAACCACTGTTAATTTTTTTTTACTTTGCACTAATTTCAATATGTTGCACAGAATTATTTTTTATCTAAAGTTACCGATTTTTAATTCATGAATATTTGAAGTCGGTAGTTTTGAGGTGAAAACTTCTTTAGTCACGTTGGGCACTTGTTAGTTGGGGAAAACCTGTCATCAACATGCTCATGACTGGCGCACGCGCAGCGGCGGTGAATCGGTGAAATCTCGTGAGTCAATCAAGGAAATACTTATAGCAGTATATCTGTAGCTATACAGCTGACTTATTGTACAACATTAGTGCTGTGTTTTGTTTGAATATTGTGTTGTAGAATTATAGTGCAGTATAACAGTGAGTACTATATAAATATACCTACCAATATTTTTAGATAAAAAAAAAATTATAACTGTATAGAATTAGTTAATAATTAATTAGTAATCTTGAAGTATTTTTTTAAGATATAAATTAGCTGTTTAGATAAAAACAAGAAGTTAAACTTTTCGTCCTACTTGTATGGGAAAAATGGCCATATTCTTTAGCTTTTTCCTGTGACTTTAATAAAAGCATAACCCCTTGTTAACAGCCAGTCAATTGCCAGTTTAGTCGACCCGAAAACGCGCTCTGAAAAGGTCACAAAAATGTAAAAACATTGTTACAATTACACGTGTTCAAATCCTTTAAAAATATTTTATTTCAATGTGTAACCACTAAGCTTTCTTAAATTTCGTAATTTTGACATAATTCCAGTAATTGTATACGTTATACTCCCATAATATTTCATTTATGTAAATTTATTTATTTATTAAAGGAAAAGCTGCAGCTAATAATACTTTATATGTATAACAGAATAACAGACAGCTAATTAACGGTTTTAACGGTAAAACAGGGAGATAAGGAAATATAGGAAGTCACAGCACACAGAAACATTAATAAAACAAAGAGAAGAAGTAGTATATAAGCCAAGTGAAATTATTTTATTTTTACACGAAGAACTCCTGGCTAAGCAACTGCTTAGCTATACGCACAGACATATTAAAAAAATTCAACAAGGAGTCTTGAGCTCCAGATTTGAAGTTCTTACTCTCTCGCCATATAAAGGAATTTGAGCAATCAATCTATTGTTTCACCTTCTGAACAGTTTGATTTTACAAAGAAAAAATTAACGTATGGAATGATAAAACTCGCTTCTAAATCATCTTACAAGAATATGTACAAAGGTAATATTTCTTATTACCATACGGCAACCAGCGTTCTTTAAATATAAAAATGCAAACGAATTTAAATTTCATCGTTCGCGATGAAATGATAAAAATGTGCATAAATAAAAGCGAGAGCGGAAGCGATACCCACATAATTGCATGATCCCTAATTCAAAGAGCAGAAAATCCAAATCTGTCGAGATTACAGCCGCTAACAGACAGATCCCGGAACGGAAGAAAACAGAATGTCTTGTAAGTAGGATAATGTAAAATTTATTGCGGCGCTAAAATGTTTACGGATATCGCTCGGTGAACGAACGCCCGCCCCAGAGAGAAAGCGGGTGAACTCTAGGCTCTAGTCACCCTTGTGAACACGTTTTATTGGCTTTCTAATATGTTTTACGCGTGACGTTTTACAAACGATCTCGGAGCATCGAATTATTTTTACAGCACGTCTCGAAACACGCGCGAAATTTCGACGAATTTGGGTGTACGGGATTTTCTAATCACATCTGTAAATATTTACATTTTTTGGTCTTTGATGTAGAAATGAGGCGGTATTTGGTATTTACAGCGTTTTAATTTTAATAACTTTGAATTCACGCAGCGGGAAATATATATCTGAAATGAAGACTTAAATTTTTGCTAACCTTTGAAACGGAATACGGTATGTTTATATATTATATCGGGTTTGTTGACTTTTAACGGTAAGATCTTTATTAATAGATGTTTATCTTAAGTTATGGTTTAAATATACATTTTAACGATGATTATTTAAATAAGCAATGTACATCCCTATTTTTATTTCGACTGATTATAAATCTAACAAATTTAAGTTTGCGAGACCAATGCTTATGAATATAATATATACAATACTATGATGTAAAAACTATCACAACGACCAAGCATACTGGAAGCAAAAATCAATAAAAACAGAATAATATTAAATATATTCTATAAAATAAGATTGAGTTAATTTCGGTTTGTTATGCTTACGAAGTATAACTTTTTACATGTATAGTAGTCGGTATACACTCACAATCGCTTGTCCTTGATTATTAATATATTTTTTTTATTAAAATAAGGGACTGTACCAGCAGGACGTTCAGCTGGTAATTGATTGTTCTTGCCCATTACAAATGCAGTGTTGCTCAGGATTCTTGTAAAACCCGAAAATTCTGAGCGGTACTACAATTGTGCTCGTTGCCTTGAGACATAAGATGTTAAGTCACATTTGCCCAGTAATTTCACTAGCTACAGCGCCCTTCAGATCGAAACACAAACAACTTCATCTTTTGAGGAAAATGGCATTTTCTCTACCTAAAATAAATGAATGGTTTTATAAGAAATAATATTATTTAATCATGTGAGATTTTATATATTTTACAAAGAATGATATAATGTTATATTTTGATATGATTATTCATCAGAAAATAAACACTTAAACTTTTTACAGGTGAGGTCATTATCAGGTTCTTGATTTTCTCTTTTATACTTATTTATTGATGACAGAGTAAAATGTTCCTGGGATTCCGCCATTTTATTTGACAGATTATTATTTTCATTTTATATTCTATTTATAATTCATTAATACCATTCGCACATTTTAAAATATTCACTCATTAAATAGAATAATTGATAATAAGAAATTGAAGGTTATATTTGCACATATTAATTTATGTCGTTGTTATCGAATATTACCAAATATGGCTGTATGGGCTCGAACCCTTTGCCTATCCTAATAATGGACGAAGAAACTAAAAACAAATTAACGAATGTTGCAAATGACAGAAAAATTTTGATAACTTATATTTTATTTATTACAAAAGTTGTAATAAATAAGCAACTTGAGATTAGAGCACTTGGAGATTTTCCAAAAATATATTGAGCATATTGAAATGTTTTTTTAAAACCATAAAAAAATAACGGGCTTAAAAAGTTGTTTCAATTGACCTTTTTTACTGAGCGTTACTTAAGTCAGAAAAAAATTTCAAGTTATCCTCAAGTCGCGCCTAAAGAAGTTTTACTTCAATAGGCGCCTTTGTGGTACCCATAAACTAGCCGGCATACTGTGCAAAGGAGCCTCCCACTGGTGAATCTATCCGCCAGTTGCAGAAAGCATGTTTAAAGTTTGTAAGTAATGTTTCTGTTGGCACGTGAACACTTGTATAGATTGGTGCATATGAGATCAATTTCAGATTACCTAAGTCACCGAAACAAAGAATATCAAAACCTAGATGGCTTCAAATAAGAACAAATATAGTGGCTACAAAACTGGAAGTTTTGGAATGAATACTCACTGGTCAGGAGCACACCTCTTTTGCCAATTCACACGTCACTAAATCTTAATGTTTTGGTAATCATATATAACTACTGGTAGACTTAGCACTATAACTTGAATATACACAGTGGTCCAGGCAATTGATCGATCTTAAACCTTAGATTTCTATACTTTCCTTAGGGGGCGTCGATGCGGTTACGCACGCGGCCATTAAGAGTTGTATTTTGACAGTTCGCCAGATGGCGCACATCACGGATGTGCATGTAAGGAGGGAAAGTTTGAAATGGATTGAATTTATGGCTTTCAGGACAAGTTGTTCTGAAGCCGCAACAGTTTCTTTATATATGTGATATAATCTTATCTAGCTATCTTTTACTGTCAAAATGAGAAAGAAAGTGACTATATTACATTTAATGAAACATTAACTTTAAAGGTGCTTTCTGCTAGACGTAATATATATAGAACGTCATTGTTGACTATAATCAAAGTCTTTGTCGACAACCACGAAAAATAAACCCAATGTTCAATATTATGTGATCGTTTCGAGGTGCGTACACAAGCACGAAGAACGGAAAGGTAATAGCCGTCACTTACTTGATGAAGGTCCAAATACTCCGACACCAACGAGCCTCACTTATTCTGTGTCAACATTATATGGTATCCAATCTAGCAACAACTACAGTAATAAGCACCAAATGAAACATTTATATTTAATATGAGGTAGTTCTTTTAATTTAATTCAATATAGACAACATTGATTTTAATAATGTAACAAATTCAATGTTATTAAATTAAAAAAAAAAAACAAACAACATACAATGACGTTCTATACATATTCAAATTCAAAAAAAATCTTATTTTTACATCATAGGACCCTAAAAATATTATTTTGAAAATAAAATACCATGTTATAATGTGAAAAACCATTCTAAAATTTTTTCTAACGATACATTTAAATTTTTTATAGGTAATAATTTTATATCATTTGGGCTTTTTTAGTTTATTATAAAATATAACACAATCTACTTTAAAAGATACATTCCAGTGACCTTGCACGTAGGACGAGGGCGAGTGACCAGGCCGTAGGAGTCGTATTAAAAGGTTAAAAAAAATTAACAGTAAAACAACCGACTTCAAAAACACTATTCCAAAACAAAATATATTATATGCACTAAAAAGTATAAAAACAATTGCGCATTTTAATACAATCAAATTAATTAGATAATCTAATTCTAGTTACGGTTATTAATATTTATTGAGTCGGTGTCAGCCAAGGTAGGTTTGTAACATAGTTATAGGTAAGATGTGCTTGAGTCGCACGCGCGACGTGAGGAGGCGAGAGGCGATAGTGGGGCCGCGGCGGGAAACACACGACACCCATTGCAAAAAAACAATAATCGTTACTAGAATTATATTAATTAATTAGATTGTAAAAAAAAATACGCAAATATTTTTGATACTTTTTAGTGCATGTTATATATTTTTTTTGGAATAGTGTTTTTGAAGTCGTTTATTTTTTTGTAAAATTTTTTTGAAGTCTGTTAAGAATAATTATTAATTAATAATTATACATGACTGATATATATGAAATATAAAGAAAATAACCACCTGATTTAACTTTTTTTTCTAACAAACAAAAATTATGTTATTTGGGGTAATATTAACCGAACAAATATAACCTCTATTCTATCTATCATCTGTAAATGTATCATCTTAGTACAACTAAACAACAGACAGATACATATCGATTATATTCAATAAACAAATATTATCTGGGACCTTGTGTATTACTCAAACAGATATTGTCAAGCAAAGTTATGACAGCGTATGTCAGGGTTGACGCGGTGTATATTAAAGGTGGGTCATGTTTATATAAATGCAAAACAGATCAGCGCCTTGTCATATCGGCTTACCGCCCAGGCTCTCGATAGAATATAGATTTGGCCTTCCCTATTCCGTCGACTCGAGGAGACACCCTCACGGATATCGACAAGGTCGGACAACCGAAAAATATAATCTTTTCCTATTATTATTAATATAAGTTGGGAGCAGATGCTTTTAACAGCAACAGGGGTGGTTTTTTACGAACTTATCGAGGAAATATTATTTGTTTCGATATTTTTTTTTATGGAATAGGAAGACAATGAATATACGTACCTGATGGTATGTGATCACCGCGAGTCATACTTTTTTGTAACAATAGAAGAATTACAGAATCAGTTTCCGGCCTTATTGAGTGTCGATAAACTACTGAAATGAATTTGAAAATGAAAAACACATTTGTATTTGGCAGACTAGGATTGAACCTGGGGCTCCGTGGTGTAAGTTAACGGTTCTACCAATTGCGCCACCGATTTTTACGATTGCAATTCAATTTTATCAGTGGGAGGCTCCTTTGCACAGGATGCCGGCTAGATTATGGGTTAAAGGCACCTATTTGTGCCGTGAAGCAGTAACATGTAAACATTACTACGATTCGGTCTGAAGGGCGCCGTAGCAAATAAAACTACTGGGCAAATGAGACTTAACATCTTATGTCTCAAGGTGACGTGCGTAATTGTAGTGGCGCTCAGAATTCTAGGGTTTTTCATTTTTTTTGTAATGGGCGAGGCGTATCAGTTACCATCAGCCAAACGTCCTAATTGTCTCGTCCCCTATTTTTAATAAAAAAAAAACTGAAAATTCGAATAAATAATATAGCCTAATATGTAAAGTTATTATCGCTATTATTTAAATTGTCCATTTGCATTTCGTTTACTAAAGAGGATAGGTGCAAATGTTTAATTGTCAAATATATCATTTGTGAATTCAGGTACATATTAACTAAGTTTCTTATAAATTCCACCGTGTTTTATCCAACTTAAGGAATAATATCTAAAGTTGTAATGATTTTTATCTTGTTCGAAATAGTGGATGGACACAACAAAGAGCATAGTTTTCTGTGTCGATAATTGATGATTGAACTTTGACATTTGACAGGTGTTACTTTTGAAATAGCTTTTTGGGAAGAATTGCATATATATATATATATATATGTGCTTAGATAATTTATACGTCTAGATAGAGTCTCGTGCTGTCAGACAACCGATGAAAACAGTACAAGTTTGAAACTCTAGTGTGCGTGACAAGCTACGTCTTACACTCGCGATTTGTATTGACACATTGTGTTAGTGTGCGTGCATTGCTCAAAATAGAGGTTATATTACTCAAAACTCTTTCGTTTTCACAGCTGTCATACTATGTGATCATTGTCATAGTATGATGGCATCTAAAGATATGTGGAAGACACCATTTTCAATATATTTTGCTTGTAGAAAAACATGGCCATTTATTAAAAGACTTTTGAAGCCATCCACATCGAAAGAACATTAAAAACTATAATAAATTATTCATACAAGTCTTTAAAATGATCGCATAGTGGTAACATTAGCTTTGAGTTTGAATAAGTTATACTTTACCGGTTTCGTTTTTAACTAAAACAGATTTCCTTCATTCTTTCGTACCTTCGTCTTGCCCGATGTTGAATCTAATCGGAGGGATATTAAAACTTTCCGTTTATTCTATCCTCGACCCTTCCTGCCAACAGCCGACAGGAATGCACCCACACACTGATTTTCTGTACTATTTTTAAGACTGGTTTACAGAAAGAATTTCATTGTAAACTGCAAACAAGTGACTGTTGTTAGCATTCTTATTTTCTAGAAACTTTGACATTCATAATGTTAACGCGAGGAACTAACATAAACTTGTTATGCCTACTACTCGGTTGGGTCGAGATAGTAAGTCTTTTGTTGGGCGATGTATATGCTTCTACAATATGATACCAGAAAATGTACAAAACAAATGTGTTACTAAATTTAAAATAATTGCTAAAAAACGTTTGCGTGGGAAAGGTTATTATAGCATAAACAATTTTCTTAATGACACCACAGACTGGGAATAAAGCGAACACCCTCAAGCTCTTTAATTATAAATGTTTATTGTACGATATCACATTGTGATCCATATTTTTATATTTAAAAAAAAGCCCGCTGAGTTTCTTGCGCCCATTCTTCTCAGGTCTAAGGCAGTCTCTTTTGAATGGGTGGTAGTTTTTGACTTTCAATAAGTGATTTTGAATCCTATTTTGAATAAAAATATTTGAATTTGAATTCAATAAATGCCAAATGGGCAGTTGGCAATTTCAACCAGTGTAAATGAACGTTCATTACTATAAAGAATGGTATATATTATATGATATAATTATACTTCACTAATTTAGATATTTTTCATGACAAGCAGCCCACTTTTAAGTCCAAGGTAAGTATAATATTAAGTAAGAAAATTAAAATTTCAACTATACATAGAATACAGGCACTTAAAATGTGTACAAGTTCCTTGCTATATATAGGTAAATGTGTATGTATAATATATATATTTTAATGTATATATCTTTGACTATATTATTTTTATTTAAGTGTATGAATATTTTATATGTATATATGTCACAATTACTATTACTTATAAGTATTATTTTTCTAATCTTAAATTTTAAGCACTAATGTTATGTAGCATAGATAACGCAATATTGTTAAAAACAGTGGAACGCGTGGTCTTGAATATATGCATTATAATTTTAAGAACTCATTGTCTACTAATGTATTTGTATTTCTGTTTGTATATTTCTAATAAAATAAATAAATAAAAAAATTTTAGAATTGCTGAACTCTTTATTTTGTGGGTTTTGAATGAGATTTACCCATCACGCATACCTAGAATTATGTCGTTGTCCTACTGGATCGTATAGAATTCTCTCTTGTGTTTTTCCAAACCGCTATTTACAAAGTTAAACTTTAAAATTAGATATGTGCCACTTTGATTATGCCTCTTTATAATTTGGTGGGTAAGTATTTTAGATCAGTAAAGTAAGAAAAGAACATTAGTAAGTAAAAAAAAACCCGCTGAGTTTGTTGCTCTCCTCAGGTCTGAGGCATTCATTTTGGAATGGGTGGTAGTTTTTTGACTTTCAATAAGTGATGTCACATCCTATTTTGAATAAAATTTTTGAATTTGAATTTGAATTGAAGATTATCTTTATATAACATACATAATTCAATGTCCTGATGTTTGTTTCCAGTGAATTCCTAAATTAATGAACGAATTTTAATGCGGTTTACTTCACGGAGTGCAGTTCAGTCCAACTGGAGAGATATTATTTTATTTCCAATATTTGTTTGTATGGACATATTTTCTAGGATATAAATTTATTGACGCACGGTTTGTCAATTCTACTGTGAAACAATTTCATTGTAACAACAGTGAGTATATTTTAGAGAAATAATTCTTGATGTTATGAAATATTATTGACAAATTCATGAAAAACAGTATTTATTTATTATGTACAGAACAACGTCTGTCGGGTCAGCTATTGTATATTTACCAAGTCACTACACACATAAACACTACAAACACACACACACACACATTATCATCACCCACACTATCGTGCACGCCAATTAGGTACTTTCTAAACTAATTAAGTATTATTTATATAATTGAGTTTCATTATAAAATATTTATTTTTGTGTATCCTTTTCATCATTATAAAATGTTGTGTATGACGACCTGTATATCCGAGTGGTTAGCGATCCCGCAAGCATTTATATGATGAGTATTGATGTTTGTTTCCGAGTCATGGGTGTTTATATGTATTTATGTATGTTTAAGTAAGTATATTGTATTAAATATATCGTTGTCTTGCCACCCATAACACAGGCTTATATGCCTAAGTTGGGGCAAGATGATTTGTGTGTCAGTATTGTGCCCGGTGACTAGTGCCACAGGTATTCATTTTCTGTTTTATGCCATGTTATATCGATATAAATAAACAGTGTATCATGTGATTGTGAGAGAAAATGAATGTACATATTTTGAATTTAATTTATCAAGTAAGCAACTGTAATACACACAAAAATCATTTAAATCGGTTCAACCGTTCAGGAGGACGTCTCCTCCGTCGTCAATGATAAACACAAATAAACAAGATTTGTAAATATAGAAAAAAAGGTGTGCCAGTCTTATCAGTAATATTTTCATATTCATTGAGAAATTTAAAATTAAAAAATTTAATTTGCAATAATATATTACATATGAAGTAATTCTTAACAATAATAATATAATTTATAAATCACAGTAACTAATCGCTTTCCCTTAACCAACTGGACATACTTTACTTAAACTAGCGTTACATTTTTTTTTATTTATTTACTATGAAATATAGAATAACAATTTATATTAACAGGCCAAAAACCACAGAGGTTAGTAAAATTATATTATCATCTACAATTAATTACACAAATAAAACTGAAAACAAAATTTTATGAACGGTGCGGGACTCGAACCCGCGACCCGCGACCTCTCGCGTTCCGTGTGAGCGCTCTTTCCAACTGAGCCAACCGTTCCTAGAGTTTCATTTATAAAATCTAGTATGATTTGTTCAACTCTCATCGAGTCCCGCATCGTTCATAAAATTTTGTTTTCTGTTTTATTTGAGTAATTAATCCCAATAATCGCAGATCAGCAGCAGAATCGCTCAGAATTTTTGGGGTTTTTCAATAATCCTGAGCGGCACTGCATTGTAATGGGCAGGGCGTATCAATTACCATCAGTTGAACGTCCTGCTCGTCTCGTTATTTAAATAAAAAAACAAAAAAAAGCTATTCTATCGCGCATGAATATTACTCACTATAGAGTTTCATAGCTACGTTGGTATACGTTAACCTAATTTATATTCGAAGCTCGTACTCTTGGATCGGCAGTGAGCGCGATTCATTCTTATCTTCCAAAACCAATTTGTAAGCCAGCGGGCAAATTAAAAACTCGTAGACGATTTCCACTTTACTTAACGAATCATATCCGGGTTACGAATTAGATTTACGCCAGTCTAAATACTTAGTTATAACGGGTCGGGGCAGAAAAGTCCGTTTATTTTGTGATAGTGATTTACGATAGGTTTTACAGTGCAGTTTTTCAACTAAGCTGTGGAATTAGCTTCCTTGTATGGAAAAAAAAATATCTTAAATCAGCAATTTTACCAGTGGGAGGCTCTTTTGGACCGGATGCCGGCTAGATTATGGGTACCACAACGGCGCCTATTTCTGCCGTGGAGCAGTAAGTGTAAGCTAATGCTTAACACAGTAATCTGTGTTTTGGTCTAGAGGGCACCGTAGCTAGTGAAATTACTGGGCAAATGAGACTTGACATCTTATGTCTCAAGGTGACGAGCGCAGTTGTAGTGCCGCTCAGAATTTATGGGCTGGTGATGTTGAGCGGCACTGCATTACAATCAGCTGAACGACCTGCTTGTCTCGTCCCTTAAATATATATAATATACATATATATATATCACTTTTAAGATAAGTACCCACCTTGATATTATGACGTTTTTACAACAACGTTCAAATATCAGGTTACCGAAAAATAACTTGCATAAATGAATTTAATACGTGAATTTCGCGTTACTAAAATGTATATCTACTTATAAAATATACATATAGATAAGGTTTAAGGACTCATTGTAACTTATTTTTTATTCCAATCACGCCAAATGGTATTATTCAATAATACCAAACGAAGAAAAGGCCAAAGAGTAATTATGTTTTTCTGAAATATTTCTTGTAAAAAGCCATTATTACATAATTTTAAGACATGCTGTATTTTAATGTCTTAATCGAACATAATAATACAATTGCTGTGGCTTGGCGTGGCTAATTAATTAAGTAATTTATTATTTTCTTCTCTGAAAGGGCTATTTTACAGAACAGAAAAACAATGAAATGCAACATAAATTTACAAAGAAATTAACATAGCTCGGCGCGGGTGAAGAATTTCCGAATTAAATGGAAAGTGACGTTAAGACAGATGTTAAGAGTCGGAACAATAATTAAGAGGCGGTCGGTTTGTAACCGCGTCGTTGTAGTCGAGATTTAATTAGTGCGAGAACAATCCGAGTGAGGTGCCGAGGTGCCGAGGTGCCGAGGTGGCGAGGTGCCGAGAGCCGACCGGACAAACCGCAACCCGCCCAGCTCATCGACGATTTTATTTTAAATTTTTATATTACGACAAAACTAATCTAAATTGAACTTTTTAATATTGAAATTGTTTAACTTGAGAAAACCTTAAGTTATTACTTAAACTTTATATGATAATGTAAGGAAAGGTTATCTAATATATAAAATTCTCATGTCGCTGTGTTTGTAGTTAAACTCCTTCGAAACGGCTTGACCGATTCTCATGAAATTTTGAGTGCATATTGGACAGGTCTGAGAATCGGACAACATCTATTTTTCATCCACCTAAATGTTAAGGGTGGTCCACGCCAAATTTTTATTTTTTATTTTTTTTACATTTTTTTTTTCATTTTTTATGAATCAGCATTAAAAAATACATACAAGTTCAAATTTTCACCCATCTACGATCAACAGTTACTTTTGTATCGCGATTTTGATATCGGCAATACAACGTTTGCTGGGTCAGCTAGTATATCAATAAAATCTTTTATTGATGGTGAAATATATTGTATTCTTAGCGACAATTCTTGAATATGTAAATTAGCAATTTGTGTGTATAAGTACATTATTAGTATCATTATTTAATCCTATGAAAGTAACAATTGGTTAGAGTGAGAGAGGAGTGGCCTGCCTACCGCTGCTGAGAGAGAGAGGGAACCCAGACAGACTGGTGCCGCAACGTAACGCGTTACATAACGAGGTAACGCGTTAACGAGGGTAACCGAAGCGGTTTACCCTCCCATAAGGAGTTATCACTTTTATGACCGGTGTAACAGTGACTTGGTGGATTTTGAATCCAGAGCTTAGATGTGATTTGATGTTTGATGGAAACAATCCTGTGACTTTGTTTAACCCACTATTGGTATAGTTATAGCTCATCGACATGAATTTGAGTTTTTCACATGATGGCGAAATGAATATTATGGCCTATGTACTTTCCCAAGCTCTAATCTATCGCTGTACCAAATTTCATGAAAATCGGTTCAGTAGTTCCAGCGTAAAAGCGTAACAAACAAAGCTACGTTAACATTTATAATATTAGTAGAGATATATTTTTTATAAAAATATACATCTTCGAGTACATTTACGAGTTATTGCCAGTATTTTCTCATCAAGTTTTTCCGGCGGCAGCATTCGTGCTATTTAGTAGAAAATATGAAAATGTTTTATGAATTTCATTACATAACCATTTATGCGAATATTTACCCAAATGATTTGAGTTTTCTTTAGTGTTTATTCCGCCGATATTCATCGCCAATTCGACACGTGTTTCGCCTCTACAAGAGGCATCCACAGGACATGTTGAGTCGCCAAAACTTTCAGTCTCATGCTAATTCGAAACACGTGTCGAATTGTTTAAAGACAAATATTGGCGGAATTAACACTAAAGAAAACTCAAATCATTTGGATAATTATGGATTTCCGCAGAGTAAGGCCTACTTCAATAAATTTTCCGATTATTTACATTTACTTCAATATATTTGTAGTCATCATATTTTGTGACCACTATAAAAATCACAGGATCAAAATAAGAGTCTGATAATACGACACGCCTGGGAGTACTGGCAAATCAGATTTCCCTATCTCCCCATATTTGTATTCGAAGCCCGACCCATCTAATATTTCCTTCCAACTCCGCAGACGCTATCTACGTTCCTTCCTGACACTGAATCTAATCGGAATTGATATTAAAACTCCTTACAACCAGCTCGATATTTCTTTGTCTATGTATACCAATGTTATACGTTACACTGTCATGGCTGTATGGGCTTGAACCCTTTGCCTATCCTAGTAATAGACGAAGAAACAAAAAAAAGCTAGACTATGAACACAAACTTTTTAGTGCATATTATATTTGTTGGAATTGTGTTTTGAAGTCCGTTACATATACATTAATTAGACATAGTTAAGCAGGAAGGACTCAAACCACACAAAGGCACTTTTGAATTATAGGCATTTCAAGTTTCAGCTCTAAATAATCTTTCATATGTATGCATAAGGACAGTTTCCATGTACATCTTGAAAATAGGGTTTTCACTACATGACAGTTTTCACGGTTTTCACAACCTTCTGGTTTGAGTCCTTTCTGCTTAACTAAGTCCAATTGCTCCAGTATTTTCTGAATAATAATAAAAATAGCATAAAATATGTTTAATCATAACTGATCTTCTTTTTAATTTAATTCAATATAGATTTGATATCTAAGAATCGACAAACGAAAAGGGATATAACGAATGAATTTTTAGATGTAGGTTCACAGTTAATTTATATTTTACGACAACTTAGACGTCCCATCGACGAGTCTGTGCCTTCTTTTATTCGAATCCGCTTTCAACCTGACCCTCGCGGTCTTGTAATCCCCTTTTCTTTACAAACAAGTTAACAATTTTTTTGCAATCCCGGATTAAGGGGCCATCTGTTTAGAAAAAAATAATTACACGTTTCATTTTATTTGAATAATAATGCTACTCTCAGCTGTAGCAGCAGCAACAGTAATCTGTTGTATCAAAGTATAAGTCGTCTTAAGTTTATTGAATACTTCGCCATCCACGAAAGTATTTTTAAATTAAAACGGAAATATTCTAAGAACGTACTCTATACTGCAAAGTGTATAAAATATTTATCAAAAGACTCGGAGTGCGCTCCATTCCCCCGAGACTACCTTCGTCAATGCACTCCCGCAAGTTAACACCTCATTGAGACTTTTGGGTGAGTTCTAAAGTTCCTTGATAGAATATCAACGATGCCAATCAGTGGTTTTCAACGATCAGAATTCAACATTCCGTCTTTTTTTTATAGTTAAGTTTTTATTATATCGCCTCAAAATTTTTTTTCTATCTATTCCATGTCACATTACAACTGGCCACGGAGTAGGGGTGAAGATGAATCATTAGCCAAGTAGTCAAAAGCGTCAGATTTAAGCTCAGGTTCGAACCACACCTGACAATGTTATTTTTATTACATTATTTTTAATAAATAAGTAAAGCATAATATATGTATTCATTTTTCTTTCATTAATATGTTGTTTTGTGAATATAAGTTTCACTTATTTCGTGAATTGATAAAACCTCGTAAATGCTTTTTGAATTGTTATGTGCATTCTATTAAAACCCGTTCACATACATTAAACTTAATTTCAATATGAGACGCTTACCGTCTCATTTTCTTTATTAAGAAACTGATCAACTTTCTTGAAGAGACGTAGCCAAATTAGATTTTAAAAATATGTGATCCGACTGCATTATGCAGTCGAAGCTACGTATTTGAAAGTCTGAACCTCTCGGAAGTCCTTCTAACATTTTTATTAATAAAGGCTGGAAATAAGTAGACTTGAGTGTAGTTAAAAACTTTCCTCCTTATAAAACAACTTTTATGTGGTAATAATAATAATTGCGTACTATTATTTTGATTATATGAATGAATTTCTTGTGATGAAAAACTATAGACTAATATTTTTGAAGTGAAAGCTGCTTTAACCACGTTGGGCACTTTTTGGTAGGAGAAAATATTATGGGTACGCGTCACCGCCATGCTCAAGACTAAAAGGCATAAAAGGCATTTATTTTCCTGGCACGAGATAAATAAATAATTAAATAAATAAATATATATATATAGTTAGACACTTTTTAATGGGTGAAATCTCGTGAGTTCGCGTCATCGAAATGCTTACAGCAGTATATCTGTAGCTATACAGCGGACATATTGTGCAACATTAGTGCTATGTATATCTTATAAGTGAAATATAATGGATTTAGTGGAAAGTTCAATGTTTATATACTGTGCATTCTTGAAATACTATTTTTGTTTGATTAAATTTTATTATTGAAAATAAGTATTGTTTTGTTAGTTAGTGTTCTTTTTAAGCATTATGAAATTTTTAAATTTTAAAACTAAAAGGATTGAGTTTTCACTTCTACCGGCATACAACTTCCGATTTTTCATATTAAATTTTTTGTAATAAACAACACATATAGAGGTCCCGGTTTCGAATCCCGATAGGTGCTATCATTTAAATGATGATTATAGATGTTTGTTTCCGAGTCATGGATGTTTATAATATGTATTTATGTATGTTTAAGTAAGTATATTGTATTAAATATATCGTTGTCTTGTACCCATAGTACAGGCTATGCCTAGTTTGGGGCAAGATAATTAGTATAAAAGTGTGTCAATATTATTATTATATAAAGGATCATGTATTATAATAATTTATATAAACAATTTTGGACAATTATAGTAAAATCTGTTACATAAAGTTCGCCGATTAAAAGTTGCAGTTTAAAGTGCAGGATATCGAAACATTTCCCCTGCGATGTTTGCATTTCCAATAGCAAAAAGATCGTTTGGAAGAGTATAATTTTCAATTTCATCAAGTAACACAAACTTTATAGAGATAAACTGCAAATGCAAGTTATTGTTCGATGTTTCATCGTTCAAGTTTGCCACTGAGTGCTCCTTCAGTTTTCATCTCGTATCCCACAGCTGCAATAAGATCAATATTAATTCAATTGGATATCCATTTGACAAATTTTATTTTAAAAATGATTATTGTGTCCGATCTCGATAGCGTTCCTATTTTAAAATTACGAGTTTTTTTATAGAGGGAATTTTAAATACTTCATACAAAATTTTTTGCCCACTTTTATCAGATGTTAGTGAATTTAATATTGTTTAATCAAGTATGTCACAATTACTATATAATAATTATTGTCAATGCAAGTAGAGGATTAAGAAGTTGTAACACGTAAAAAGATTGACAATTTTTAGTAAACTTCTTGATCTTACAAGCAAGTCTATATTGAAATAGCCGTACACTGTAATTAATTTACTTTTACTACTACTTTATATTACTGTTGCATAGTTTTTTCAATGCCTGTTCTATATTAAGCTCAAATTCATCATAGCCTAATTTATCGCCATAGCGCGTCAGTGAACCTACGAGCTCGACCGCTGATTCTCGTGAGCGCGACGTAGCTGTGCGCGCGTAGCAATTCTTTAGCGCTGGACTGTACGCGTTCATATGTTTTCAGCAGCTACGCTCGGCCGACGATCAGCGCTGACCGTCGGTCGAGTACTAAATATGAATCTTTCCGATGAAATTAAATGGGAAACATGTTCGTAAGAAATGTTGAAAATATGTAGAAATAATACTAGCTGTACGCGCGTAGCAATTCTGTAGCGCTGGACTGAATGTACTAAATATGAATCTTTCCGAAGAAATTAAATGGGAAACATGTTCGTAAGAAATGTTGAAAATATGTAGAAATAAATCACATAAAATAATGAACCTGCAATAAATGTCACATCCAAGAGATTTCGCTAATCAGGTGTCAAGTATCGCGGCCTCGTTCGTTCCTTTACTGATCGCAGATCAACCAAAACTTTTTAATTAGTTAAACAACAATAAAGACGGCCGTCTTGTTACCTTGAATCGCTACTTTAAGTTTTAATAAAGAAATTATTAAGTCGCCTGAAGCTTTCCTTTTAAGCAGCTAAATTTCAAGTGAGGTTTTGATGTGTTTGAAATAAAATTATGTGACAGAGTATCAAAGTAATGCTGATTTTTTTTACTGATCATAAAAGGCATCAATTTTCTCAAAATTGATTCCTTTAGAATTCTCTTTGATGTCACTTCTAACACTACCACCGCTTCGAAAACAAATGGTGCTCTGAGATGCGGCGCAAGAAACTTTCCCAGCATTCTTTTTTTATTTCTCTGCGTTATTTTTAATTAAACAAATTATTTATTTTTAAATTTAAAATTTTTAAGTTCTTAAATGCAGGTAATCTTGGATATAATTTTTATATTTATAGTGAAACAATCGAATATTTTAATGTTTTTAAAAAGTTCTGTTTAGTTTCATCGGAACCACCTTTCGGAAACTTGAATAACATATTGGAATAGAAAAATTACATAAAAAGGTACATTTAACAAATATTATGAAATTGTTATAATATATTCTAAATAACTATGTTTATTTAAAAAAAAAATTATAGATTAATATTTATTTATAATATATTATATAACATTATATCATTATTAATGATCAAAGATGAAATGAAAAGCATGAACAGCATGCTGGCCTCAATGAAAGAAGAACAAGACACTCGTTTTTTAAGTCTACAGTCAGAAATGGCTGACATAAAAAGCCAAATAAGTAAATTTAAAAATACGAACGTCGAAATTGAAAAATCCTTGGAGTAATTGCATTCTAAAACTGAGGAGATGGAAACTTTCAATCAAAAATGTGCCGAAGTGACAAAATAATGTGAGAGTAGAATGAAAGATATTATACAAAAAAATATTCACCTCGAGAAATGTAATAACGTGATGGAAGAACGGCTTGGAGCTCTTGAGCAAAAGGAACTAAAACTGAAATTAAAAATAGTGAATTTGAAAAAAATGAGTGATGAAAGTGTAATGCAGCAAATTATAAAAATTGCACAGAACCTGAAACTCGGCACAAGTGACATTGAAAATGCCTGGAGAGTGGGTGGCGAAAAAAACTTACTTGACTTATGATCGACGTTCCGAAACAGGTTTTCAACACGACAGCTCCTTATCTTGTTTAAAATAACAAACAAAAAGCACGCAAAATACAGGATTTTCAGTGGTTAGAACTGCTACAGTGTAATAATAGTACCGAAATATATCATAAAATAAGTGAAATCTTTTGTGAAATATATGACTCTTCAAAAATGCATACCAACAATAGAAAAAAACGTGAAACTAAGGAATGGGTTACCAAGGAGCTGAAAAATATGATTAAAAGAGAGATACAGAGATTTACTTTTTAGGCAATGGAAAGCTCAACCAGATAATAATCTACTTAGACTTAAGTATAATAAATATAGAAATAAATTACAGAAAGCCATAAATGTCGCTAAAATAATCAAAGAAAAAAATCCATTGAATGCTGTAAGGGTGATATGCGTAAAATATGGAAAGAAATAAACAGCTGGCTAGGTAAGAACAATTTATCTGTAGATAGTGTAATAGAAAAATATATGGGTAAAAATGAAACACCTAAAACTATATGTAATAAATTCTGTGATACTTTCACAAATGAAATACATAAAATAAAACATAAATGTCAGCACAGGTTTTTAGACAGGCAAACATATATTAAGGAATCAAACATTAGTTTTAGATACCAAAAAGTGACTGCGTTTGGAGTAGAGAAAATTATTGATCAATTAGATTGCAATAAGGCGCCAGGCTCGGATGGTATAAGGGTTCGGGATATTAAATTAATTAAAAAAGACATAGCTCAGGTTATAGCGCATTTTATCAATCTAAGCATTAGGAAAGCAATGTACCCGAAGAGTTAAAACTGTCATTAATTAGACCAATTCACAAACAAGGACTTTATACAGACTATACAAATTACAGACCCATTGCAATCCTAAACACAATAAATAAAATTCCAGAAAAAGTCATTGTCGGCCAATTAGTAGCATTTCTGGAAAATAATAATATTATATCGAACATACAACATGGTTTCAGACCAAATAGAAGTACAACAACAGCGCTTACTTCATTTACTAATGATGTTAATACTTATTTAAACGAAAAACAATTGGTGGTAGCTATTTTTATAGATTTTAAAAAGGCTTTTGACACGCTGGAGCACGACGCCTTATTGCAGTCTATGGATGAATGCGGTATACGAGGGCCTATTAAAATCTGGTTCCAAAACTATTTCAAAAACAGGCTACATAAAGTAAATGTCCTTGGAGCAGAGAGTGATCCAGGTACAGTATTAAATGGTGTTCCAACTGGCTCCATATTTAGTCCAATAGGATATATTATTCATGTGAACAGTATGAGCAAAGTTATAAAAAATTGTAAAGCATATATGTATGCTGATGACACATGTTTAATGTATAGTAGTAGAGACCCAAATCTTATTCAAACCATAATGCAACAAGATTTTAATAATATTAATAAATGGGCACATGACAATGGAATTATTATTAATATGGAAAAGACAAAATGTATGCCTATATTCTCACCATATAGCCAATATAAAGATATTAAAATTAAAATAATAGGACGTAGTTACTCTTGCTTGCATAGTTCCTCACAAATATGTCAATGTAGTCAGTTGGAACAGGTAACGTCGTATAAATATCTAGGGCTCATTGTTGATAGAAATTTCTCATGATATGCACATGTTAACTCAGTATGTTCAAAACTCCGCACAGTATTTGGTAAAATTTATCACTTAAAGTCATCGGTGAGTAAAATTATTTTGTACATCCTGTATCACTCTTTGGTCGAGGCAACAATTAGTTACGGATTGAGTAGCTATGGACTAACTTTTACTACGAATAAAAATAAAATCAAAACTTTGCAAATAAGAACATTAAAGCTCTTAGTGAACAGAAACATAAAAAACAAACTTAACGGAAACTATGAACGCTTGTTTATGTAATATTATTCCAATTGATAAAAAGGTAAAATTATTAACGTTAATCGAACAATATCGAGATAATAATAAATTCGTAGTACAGAGAGTGCATACCTACTCAACTCGGCTATCTAAATAAAACAAGCTAGTGGTACCTAAAATATGTAATTATTACGGTATGCGTAGCATGCAATGGGTAATACCTACATTAATAAATGAATTAACTACCCATATAGCGTCACAATTATCGAATTGTAAAACCAAAAATCAGGTGAAAAACTTATTGCGAAAGTTCTACTTAGCACAATGTCCATAATAAATAGACTTAAGAAATACTGGTAGGGACTATTAAGTTATCAGACACAAAAACATAATATTGATTTGATAATTTGCGAAACACGAGAATTACAGAGAATAATATGTATATATCGCTTTGTAATGTTGTATCAGAAATAAATTATTTAAAAAAAAAATTAACTAGATATATTATAATCTCGTATGGAAACTCCTTTCTCTGTGAGATCTAATCAGAAATGAGGAGATCCGTAGGAGAACTAAAGTCACCGACATAGCCCAAATGATTACGAAACTAAAGTGGCAGTGGTCAGGGCTTATAGTTAAATGAACAAATGGCCGGTGGGGCAGAAAAGTCCTCGAATGGCGACCACGTACCGGAAGACGCAGTGTTAGTAGGACCCTCACAAGAGAGACCAAAGATCTGGGCACGATCGCCGGAATACGTTGTATGAGGGTAGCATGATCCATCGTCGTGGAGATCTTTGGGGGTTGCCTTTATCCAGCAGTGGACGTCTTCCAGCTGATGATGGATTTATTATTACAAAATATTATATTTATTCAGCTATAACTAGAATAATGTTATAGAAATATACGAGAAATTCGTCAGTTACATTTATAATAATAGCTGTGTTATCCCTAAACTTACACTAAAAAACACGTACTCTTACTTCTTAATATTATTTTTTATAAAACTTTATAATTCTATATAAAATATTGCTGTGCCCTTGCAGGGCGTCATACACTATCTACTTGTATAATATTGTACCACCCTTTTGTAATCATGTCTTGCAATAAAAAGATTATGATTTCATTTAGGCAAAGAAACTAGCACTGAAAACAGAACTTCAAGACGCGCTTTACACTTATTACTTATAGAAGGAAACTGTCCTTCGCTTATATACCGTTTGTTCAGGTAATTTCAGCTTCTCTACTCTGTAAGCACCTGTTTTGTTGTTTCTTCTGCCCCCATGCATAAATCAAACATGCACAATATCTGTAAAAATTACAAAAAAAAAAAACAGTAAAATAAAACCGAAATGAAAACCAAATGTTTAATTATTTATTTCAATTTTGAGCTTTATTGTTTGAGAGATAAAGCGGTATGTGGCGTACCGCATATGCTGACAAATGAATAGCCATTGGAAAGTCATCAGTTATGTAGGCCGTATCACGCCGCCATGTGGCTACCGCGTCTCTTCGTAATTTTTCCGGCGGCTGTTTAAAAAACAAGCACGCTTTTATGTTTCATGTGTTTCAATAAGACTATCCTCGATGGAGTTGGCTTAAGTAGACTAAAATTGCCGGACGATGTTCGTGCAAAATTATTTTACTTGTTGTCCCGGTAAACGTTATTTATTTATTTATTTATTGGTTCCCTACATATATACATATAGTTATATACAACATACATGTATTAATAATGACAAAATAACGCTAGTATAAGTAAACCATTATTACACTCTTATGATGGCGTGATATTTAACATAAATAAATGTAGAGTTATATAAAAAATAAATAATTTTATGTTACTATCACGACTTAGGCAAATGCATGTAACTTGTTAACTAAAATAAAGTGAACATAAATTTAAAACACACAAACTAAAATTATATCCTACATATTATAAGTACTAGCTGACCCGGCAAACGTTGTTTTGCCATATAAAGTATAATTCACGCGATAGTTTTATAAGTAATAAAATATTGCCTATATTATAGCCTGTACATCATTTTGTTCTATTGTCAATAGTTTTTGCAGCGCACGCAAAAATAGGTTTTCGATTTTACACCTTGTGTTACAAAATAGCAATTTTATTACGGATCCCTAATTTTGAAAAAAAAAACATAGCCTATAGCTTTCCTCGATAAATGGACTACCCAACACTGAAAGAATCATTCAAATCGGACCAGTAGTACCAGAGATTAGCGCATTCAAACAAACAAACAAACACTGCAGCTTTATAATATTAGTATAGATAACATACAATAAAGCGAAACTGATAGAAATTTCAAAAAACATAAATATGAAGCACGTAAAGATAAGCTAAGGCTCTAACAGGCGCAGAGTGTCTAAAACTAGGCGTCGAAAACTACACAGACTATTAGAAAAAATATCTATACAGTTATTGATATTTGCTAAGTCATATGAACGAGATAATCTATTAACTGGTGCATTATGTGATGTCCACAAGCGAGAAGTTGGAACAAAGAAAGTCCTTACAATTCATTTGTTTCGTTATATTGCCATATTAATCATTTTTAGTGTTCGACCGTTTTTTCTCAGACTTACTTTTTAAATACGACCACCACGAAAAAGTCTTTTAATTTTTGGCCTTATACAATATAGCCTTATGACACTCACAAAAAGTTTTTCAAAATCGATTCAGTAGAACCAGATATCCGCCTACAAAATTGTGATTCTTTTGATAGAAAGTATTTTATTTTTTCGAAATTTTTTAATGTTTTTATATTGTTCTGCTCTTCGGGGCGGAGACAAATACAGCAAATTAAAAATAATCGGTCCAGCCGTTCTTCAAACATAAGTGTTTAATCAACTACATTGTGTAATGTATTTAAATTGGAAGCAAGTATATTTTATGATGATCTCACTAATAGATAAGTAACGATTTACTTCGGTCTGCATAAACATTAAACGTGCTGATTTTGTGATTTAGAAACGCATGAGCGAGGCACGTAGAGCTGGCCGTGGGAAAAACATAGCGTGTCCAAATGTATGCCTGTTACCTTTAAGGTTTGGCGCTGAGATTTGTTGATAGTAATTGAAATTGCAACTTTCAATTTGAACTGAAGGTGGTTAAAATCCCATTCACCCGCCGCCAGACCGCATCGTAATATCGCGCACTCGGTTGTTTATCTTCATCATCATAACTATTAAAATATTTGTTTAAGTAATGCATTGTAAAAGACAAAATTTCTCTATTTTAAATACCGGATGCGGTAAAAGTATTTATCTTGATATTAGAATATATTTGATACTAATATTTAATGCGTGTTAGAAATAAATTATCAATTTTTATTGTATTATGGTTCACTAATATGGTGATCATGGTTTACACATAAAAGATAGATACATGCTGTCGCGGTCTTTTGTGAAGAACTACTTAAGATTAGCATTTCCATGACACATTATATACGTGCCACTGCAACGGTTTTTGCGGCGAACGCCAGAATAGCTTGCACAGATATTTTTCGTACTTACTTGACACTTATCGTGATATTTAGGATAGTTCACACTATATCTGTATAAATTATAGCCTATGTGTTAAACTGATGTGTAGGCTATATTATTGTAAAGTTTCATCAAAATACATTCAATAGTTTTTGCGTGAAAGAGTAACAAAAATACATCCATACATTCCTACAAACTCTCGCGTTTATAATATTAGTAAGTAAGATAATATAATTTATATGCATTCTATGCTTGGATAAACAAAGCCACAAAATAGTTTTGGAATTATTGCCTTTGCCTTTCTGTTGTGGCATATTCTTCGTAAGAATATATTTATTTGTTTTATTGTATTTGATTTATTCTTAAACAGTGAAAGTTCAGCAACAATCAAATTTTTCGCGCAGGGTTAGATTGTTTGTTTGTTCCCAATAAACTCAATAACGACTGAACCGATTTTTTAAATTCCCTTATCAATACTTTTCTCGGTTCTACTATATCAGAATAGATAAGTACTTTACTGTCCAATTACTGTCATAAAATCCTTGGGAAAGTTGCAATAATGTGAGTTAAGATGAATATATAAATTTGCCAAAAAGTGTATTTGTCAATATTCTATATAAAAAAAAACTATGAACTATATTAGTTAGCTTAATTCTGTGTATAACCTTGTATTATAAAGATCAGCCGTCCAATAAATCTAGTAAACTTATATTAGAAACACTCAAAGCAAAAAGCGTCGTAAAAAGTTATATCCTATTTAGTTTCATCGGAGCCACCTTTTGTTCGGAAACTTGAACATATTGCAATAGAAAAAATATCACAAAAAGGGCACATTGAACATATATTTTTTTCTTAATAAGTAGGTCTGATTATTTTAATTTATTAACTTTATACTTAATACTGTTAAGACACAGAAAATGGGTAGAAATAGTTGGTTTAAATAATTAAAAATATTTCTTTTCATTTTCTCTTCGTCATTATTTTAATATTAGATGTAGGTATGTGTAAACAAAAACCTCTTAACTGTTTCAAAGGCAATAATAATGCATTTACCTGCCAACAAACATGCACAGAAACATAATGAGAAATGATAAAAGATGGACATATTGCACGGAGAATACTTTTATATGCAACAACGAAGTTTATATGTAAAAGTCAAAGCGGGCGCGCCAGTGGGTCGGATGTTTTAAATACTCGTGTGTTCGTTGAGTTTTAAGCTATCGCTAACTAAAGTTGCCGTAAATTAATTCAGTTATATACAAAAGAACTGCTATGGAATAGCAAAGTAGTTTTTATCGTAATACAACACTCAGAGATGATTTATAGGGAAATAAGCGGTGAAATGAATGTACCTGTGCAATCAATAAAGAAATAAGGACCTTGCTCTTATTATCTTACAGAAGAGAAAAATTGAGGATCACTGAAAGCCAAACTAAAGGCTCTGAATGATGATCTGATAATGACGGAACGAAGTGGAAGAACTGCCTCGAGCGCCAGGAGCGCACAGTTTAGATGCCTTCAAAATTCGGAGCGCGCTCCGCGGAGCGCACAGTAGGCTAGCTCATTCAGGGCGCGCGCTCCAGGAGCGCATAATCGATACGCGGCTTAATGCATATCGTCTAGTTTTCAACTATTGTCAGGGTGTCCAATTTAGGTGTCGGTAAAAATTCACTCTGATTTTTCCCTGACGCGCCAAAAGAAGTATATTATATTACACATGAATAACCTTTAACGATCGTTGATGCCCTTATGCGAGAATTTCGGAACGAAATTTCTTTAATGGCGTATTGTGGCGAAAGAGAGTTTACCAATAAAAATAAAATTAACAAAAAAACAACCGACTTCAAAAGCACTATTCCAAACCATTGGATATAATATGCAATTAAAAGTATAAAAATAATTGCTATTTTTACACAATCTAATAAATTAATCTAATTCTAGTTAAGATTTATGTCATTTTTGGACTTTTCTGATTTCTTAACCAAATTACAATGGGACCACACGGGAAGCACCAGCTTTTAAAACCGGTAAACCCAGTCGAAAGTTTTGAGGTAACAAACAAAAAAAACCGACATACGAAAGCATACAAATAAGTGCTAGTCGCTATCTCTTCTTCTCCAAATCTATAAAACATCTATTCGCACAGCGCTTTTTGTTATTGCTTCCAGCCTCCAGGCGACCATTACTGAAGTAGAGATTACTACTAAAACTAATCTATTTGCAATCTGATGGATTTCACGTGTCACTTACCAAGTCTTGTAGTGCTTTTCTTGAAAGACAATAACAATATGTAGATGCAATTACCAAGAAATCAGAATACACAGAAGTTTGTATTAAAAATAGTTTTAACTCTAATGTTGCAGCCACATTTGCATGACTGCTAGACGTCTGGACAAACAATTCGTCGTATATAACCTTTATAGTTTATGTTGATGTTTTGATATTTTTGATACAAACAATTTAAGCTTTTAGTACGATTTGTTGTATAATAGATGAAGCATTCTACTAACAAATATGCTAATACTTATAATTGTACAAAACTTTTTTAAAGATGAGCTCAGTAAGTAACGCATCAACTAAGCTATAGCATATCGCGGTATCGCCAAGTTATATTATAATATAAGCAGTTATTTACAGGACACCATCCGTGTTGTGGTGTTTCTGTGAGATCCCTATATTTCGGCACTGCAAGGGTTATATATGAATTTATTTATTTAAAGCAATTTTTGATTCATTTATTTTTATGGGTAAGGAGGATAAACGAGCGTATGGTTCACCTGGTGTTAAGTGATCACCACAGTCCACATTCTCTTGCAACACCAGATGAATCACAGGAGCGTTGCCGGCCCTTAAGGAAGGTGTACGCGCTTTTTTTAAGGTACCCATGTCGTGTCCTCCCGGAAACACCGCACAAGGAAGCACATTCCACAAATTTGTAGTACGTGCAAGAAAGCTCCTTGAAATCCGCACTGTGGAGAACCGACAGACATCCAGATGGTGGGGATGATATCCTAATCCTATCCTTGTGGCGTGTTCGGAAAGGTGGAATTCAGCGGCAGGAATCAGGTTAAACAGCTCTTCGGAACACTGCCCGTGATAAATGCGGACAAGCGACGTCTCTACGCAACGCCAAGTGCTCCAGCCGTTCACAGAGCACTGGGTCCCCGATAATCCGAGCTGCTCTGCGTTGCACGCGGTCAAATGGATCGAGCTGATACTGGGGTGCGCCAGTATTAGCACACGAGTATAAAAACATCCGACCCACAGGCGCGCGCGCCAAGATTGAACTTCCTTTAGAAAGCGATAAAAAACCGACCGAGACTGGAACATCTCGCTCCACTTTTGCGCGCGCGCTGAGATGGTATCCACTTCGCGGGGCTGGAACGCGCACCAATGTTCCAGGTGTTGCCGCGCGAAGTCGAAAAAGGGCTTCATACTTCACCTACCATAAGCCTCTTCCAACTTATACTACTGAACCACAACAAATGGACGAGAATTAATAAAATTTCAATATGTATCCAATTACAAATAAACACAATATAATGATATTCAAATAACCGTTATTTCACTAAATTATGCGGTATAATTTATGTATATTTTCCACGGACGAGTAAAAAAGTTAGGACTCCGTGTCACCTTACATAATAGTGAGGCACCAAATCAAGCCGGTAAACGTGTAAATACATAGACCCACGTATACACTTACACTAATACAAGCCGATCGGGCGCCATTATGAGATTTGCATTCGTCAGATCAGTTTGCGTCGCAATAAAATATTTCAATAATGCCGTCGTGGCTTGTGAAAAAGTGTAAAAACAATAATATTAACTATTTGTGGATATATGATTATTTAAGGGAGAAAAAATTGTGTTACTGGTATACTCCGGAACCGCACATACACTAGCATAAAGGTGCTTCACTCGCTAATATCACGGCGCGGAGTCTTTCTTTTTTTACTCGTCCGTGATATTTTCATTGGTATTGTATTTATGTCTACCTTCATTATTACAATATGTTTTTCTTTCTAGAAACTTTCGTGCTTCACACGAGGAATAATTTATTTTAAGAAGTTTTGTTTTTATACCACAAATTTGTAATACTTTTTTATTGTTTCATAATTATACAAAAAAAAATAGAGACTGACGATAAAAGTGAAAATTTTTTGAAATCTTTTAGTATGAAATTTTAAAATTTTATAATACTTAAAAATAATTAAATTATTCATTTCAATTTATTTTTAAAACTTATTTTCAATAATATATTAATCAAACAAAAAACACAATTTCAACAATGCACAGTATATACACATTGAACTTTTCACTAAATCCATTCAAATTCACTTATAATTTATACACAGCACTAATGTCGAATAATACGTCCGCTGTATAGCTAAAGATAAACTGCTATAAGCATTTCGGTGACGCGAACTCACGAGAGAAATCATCTATCCAAAAAGTGTCTAATCATATATGTTAACATTTATTTTTTTATCTCAGGCGCCAATCTTGAGCATGTCGGTCACGCGAACCCAAAAAAATATCCATACCAATAAGTGCCCAACGCTGCTAAAGAATATTTCACTTCAAAGACCTTAATTTTATAAGATTTTGACAATAAGGGACGAGACGAACAGGACGTTCAGCCGATGGTAATTGATACGCCCAGCCCATTACAATGCAGTGCCGCTCAGGATTTTAGAAAAACCCAAAAATTCTAAGCGGCACTACAATTGCGCTCGTCTCCTTGTGACATCAGATGTTATGTCTCATTTGCCCAGTAACTTCACTAGCTACGAAAACACTAATGTTACAAAACGAAACACAGTAATGTTTACATATTACTGTATCACGGCAGAAATAGGCGCCGTTGTGGTACCAATCTAAGAAAATTTATTGAAGTAGGCGTTACTTTGCGGAAATCCATAATTATACAAATGATTTAAGTTTTCTTTAGTGTTAATTCCGCCAATATTTGTTTTTAAACAATTCGACACGTGTTTCGCCTCTACACGAGGCATCCTCAGGGCGTGTTGTCTCTACAAAATTTGGCACGAGACTGAAGTGAGTGATCTGAGTCTCGTGCCAGATTTAGGCGAGAAATCATTTGTATACCCATAATCTAGCTGGCATACTGTGCAAAAGAGCCTCCCACTAGTAAGATACTAATAACAGAATTCCATTCGAACTTAACACGCAAAAGGCCAACAAAATATCATGAACAGACAGCATTAAATAACAATTATCTCCAAAAACTGCTAATGACTATATTTACGTATTACGGGAAACAAATTAGACACAGGCTGCTCTACTAACGACAAACTATTTGGATTAAATGGGGAGTTGATGTTTATGATTTACGTCGGTCGGTGTAATTGTGGCGCCATGGCGTCGCGTCCCGGCGGGCTGCACGGTGTGACATGCGTCACCTAAATAATATTACCACCATTATTCATGGCTCGTTGCAATTTAGATAAACCCAACTGTCGAGATTGTCTGCCAGTAGCAGGACAGGTTTGACCCCCGCCAGAGTTTCTTACTGGCTTCAAGTATATACTTATAGAATAAAGCGTAAAATGGTTTACAGTCTACTTTTATAAATGGGCCCAATAATTGGAAGTACATAGTATTTGGTCGGTAATGTTATATAGAATATTTTTAATAATAATAATAATAATATTGACACACTTTTTACACAAATTATCTTGCCCCAAATGAGGCATATATAGCCTGTGTTATGGGTTGCGAGACAACGATATATTTAATACAATATACTTACTCAAACATACATACATACATATAAACATACATAAATACATATAAACATCCATGACTCGAAAACAAACATCCATATTCATCATATAATTGCTTGCACCTACCGGGATTCGAACCCGGGACCTCTAGCTGGGTAAGTAGGATCGCTAACCACTCGGCTATACGTGTCGTCAGAATATAAAAAATTGTTTAATTATATATGCTTAGATTAGTGATTGGTCTCCAAAATACCTCAAACATGTAATTGTACACTTAAAATAACAAAAATAATTAACAGATAGACCACTTTCACGAACATACATAATACATAATCATTCCATATATAGTTAATTAAAAATAACATACATACTTATAAGTACGTATTATTTTATTTTTTTATCCAAATGCGCGAACGAGTATAATGTAAAAAATCGAGTCAAAAATAATATTACCTATCTTTCAGTATCAGTTTGATAAAAAGATATCAGAAATAAGTAATACATGTTTTTCAGTTAAGTTAACAATTACCGATACCTGTCCACTATATTATGAATTAAACATTTTCTATTAAATTTAAACTCACACGAACCTATTTTAAAGAAAACTATATTCCCAACAGCTTGTACTATAACAAAATTGTCAGAGTCAAAATCAAATAGACTTTATTCAAATAGAATTAAAGGAAGCGCTTTGAATAGTCATTATAAATATTTAATTTAAATCACTGAATGTACTATTTTCGGAAAAAGTAGAGCTAGTGAAAAGAATAATACACAAGTAATTCAACGGCCACAAAATTAAATCAAATAGAGTATTTTACAATAGCTTTAATATACGTAACAAATTAGTTTGTAAGTAACTGCATACATGAATCGTCTTGAAAGTTAAAAAGCGCATATATTACATACAAAGACATATAAAATCTATATATATAAAAATGAATTTCTGTTCGTTAGTCTCGCTAAAACTCGAGAACACCTGGACCGATTTAGCTAATTTTGGTCTTGAATTATTTGTGGAAGTCCAGAGAAGGTTTAAAAGGTGAATAAATAGGAAAATGCTGCTAAATTAAATAAAAACAACAAATTTGTTTTTCCTTTGAAGTGTCCATACATAATTTCTATGAGAGAATTTATTGACGCACGGTTTGACAGTTCTGCTGTGAAACAATTTCAATACGACAGCAGGGTATAAAATATGCATTTTACGAAGTAATTTTTGATGTTATGATATATTATTGAAAAATTCATATAAAAACATTATTTTATTTATTATATACAGAACAACGTCTGTCGGGTCAGCTAGTAAGTGAATAAATTTAAATTATTGATGGTCGTGTTTACTGTCATAATTAGTAAACGTATCAAACAAATACAATAATATCGATGCAGAAGATCTCGTTAATATGACTTAAATATTTAATTTTAATCATATAAATAAGATGCCAAAACTCTTTTGTTTATTCAGACAACATATAAATAACAGCATAGTATGAAATACAATTTTCAATTTACTGCATGCGTTGCAATAGGGTAGCGCTTCGCGTAATGAGCAATTAATTTTCGCCTATCACTTCATCACGGGAAGCTTATCATAAATGTTTTGATACGCGCGATGTTGCATTGAGAAACAAATTTGATTAGAGTAATAAAACAAATTGTCTACTATCAAATTGTGAACAAGAACGCGAGACGAATGGAGCCGGCATGTTGACTATTCATTATATCAGCTCGCAAGACAAACAGAATTCTGTTATTAGATTCTCTGCGTGGTTTTGTCGAACTCGACACCTTTATATAATAAGCAATACTGCTACTGCAACGTTTTACAAATACCCACGTTTATTCTAAAAATACCGAATACGTAATACATTTTGTACGATTGTTGATTTAGTTCTCATAATAGATGTATGCTCACACTCTAAATAAACACGTAGACATCGATTGAACTCAGACCTTGTTTGTCCTCACAGACTAATTAAAAACTTTGCTTTCAGAGTTCCCAAGTGGAAGTAGAGTAGTGAAATGCGACTCAATTTGATAAACGAATAAATATAGAAGTTACTTCTGCGACCTGTTTTTTGTTATAGAACATATTAGTTAAATTAGCAAGGATTATTTACGATATGAAGTTTTCAAGGTAATGTAAATAAATTTTTTCAATTTTTCTTATGATTCTTGGACTATCTACTAAAATGCCCGCAAGGAATTATTTCTACAAGTCGATGAATGATTCATAAAAATGTTATGTTAATCAGCTACTGCTAATCAAAATTAAAATTAAGTGAATTAATCCACTTTTTTATATTATTACTAGCTGGACCAGCAAACGTTGTATTGCCGATATTAAAATCGCGATACAAAAGTAACTGTTGATCGTAGATGGGTGAAAATTTGAAGTTGTGTGTATTTTTTAATGCTAACTCATAATTAAACAAATTAAAAAAAAATGTCAAAAAAATTAAAATAATTATTTCGTGTGGACCACACTTAACATTTAGGGGCATGAAAAATAGATGTTGTCCGATTATCAGACCTACCCAATATGCACTCAAAATTTCATGAGAATCGGTCAAGCCGTTTCGGTGAAGTTCAAAGTTTAACACCATGACACGAGAATTTTATATATAAAATGCATACTTTTGAAAGAATACTTGCTGTTTTTTTTACAAACAATTCAGAAACCAAAAAAGTACTTTATAGAATTTTTATCAGTTTATCCGTTTATCTGTTTGTCTGTATGTATCCGGGTAAAACTCAAAAACTACTCACATTTAATTCACATTTTGCATGAAATTTAACTAGTTGTCGGGACAATAACAAGGTTACATAATATTATCAAGATATATACAGGCATAGTATATTTGCCACTCTATATCAAATTCAAATTCCTTTTTGGTACTAAAATTATTACATGACATAATTGGGTGAGGACCTATTTAGGTGACAAAACCTGTGTGAGAAAAGTTCCGCTTTTCCATGTCTACAATCATTAAGTAGCAACTACTTACTAATAAGGTGTGGGAGTGCGTGTAACGATGTGTTTGTATGTGTGTTTGTGTGTCTGTGAGTGTGTATGTATATGTGTTTTATAACATCTACGCGGATGTCGTGGCGGGCAGCAGCTAATTATGATTGTAATCGATAGATATTTTCTTATAAAAATAAAAGACGAGACGAGAACGTTCAGCTGATGGTAATTGATACATCCATTGTTACTGTGCAATGCCGCTCAGGATTCTTGAAAAGCCCAAAAATTCTGAGCAGTGCTACAATTGCTCTCGTCACCTTGAGACGTAAAAGTTTAGACGTAAAGAAAAGCCTAGTAATTTCACTAGAAAACACAATAATGCTTACACATTTCTGCTTCACGGCAGAAATAGGCGCCGTTGTGGTACCCATAATCTAGCCGGCATCTTGTGCAAAGGAGCCTCCCACAGTAAAAAGTAAAATATACTCAGACTACTGAGCTCAAGTAAAAAATAATCGGTGTTTCGATAAAATTTGATTATGGAAAACTACAAAGTTGATAAGAGTTGATATGGAATGCGGCGCACATAACATGAATATTTATAGAAGGGTCAGTCCGATCCAACTGATACTAGAATATGCAGACGATAGCTGATACGATTTGTGTCGTACACAATTAACTTACACAGATACATTTGTAGACCTGAATTCTGTCGATCATTTCAAGAGTTTAAAATAATTACTTTTAACGTTACTTTATGAAAATGATTTTGTACATAATATTTTCTTTTAATTACACATTTAAATAAAACACTTTTTAAAGTATCAAAACGCGTGTAATTCTAACAATATTAATAATAAATAACACAGTTACAATTACACGCGTTTTATCCTTTAAAAAGTGGTTTATTTAAATTATTTTGTATTTATTAATAAAAATAAGACTTTTTAGATATGTTTGAGTTTATTAGTAAAGATTGTGGCCAATTCTTCTTAACATATAATAATTTAAGCCAAACAATTAGTAAAATAATTACGTTTTTCTATATATTTAATAATTTTTTAATGGTTATGTAACTGTAACAATAATATTTATTTTGTCACTTCTCATGCTCTGAAATTTCTTATTTGTGCACGATATAGGCTGCACAAAATCGATTTATGTGTACAAGTGCATTAACGAATCTACTCACAAATGTATATTTATTAAGGCAAAGAAAATGACCCATACAGCCAAACACAATAAAATGTTCATAGATAGAATTTGTTATTTTATAATATTTACTTTAATTTATTTGCCTCATGTGTTTTTTAAGATATTAAAATTTAAATTAAAATACGGTAGGTTATTTAATGAATTCAAAAAATATATATATTACAAAATTAATTTAATGGTAGGCTGTGTAGGTCATAAAGCAGCGGGAAACATGTCTTGTTTTTTCGTGCATTTATTAATTTCTTCAAATTTGCTAAAATTGTTACTAATGTCCATGTTATACTACTGTTTTATTTCCTTACAATCGAAATGAAAAGCAGAGTTTATAGCTCGTCCACAAAACCATTTAATCCTCGAAATTAGGTACTATCAGCTAAAGCCAAAAGTCTCTGATAATCTACTATTGTGTTCCGGTTGACGCGTCGTCAGTTTCAACCATGACATCTGTTGGTTAGAAAAAGAAATATGGGCTGCAATTGCGCTCACTGAAATGACGATACCACAAAACAAGTAAGAGAATTATGTGGTTGATACCTATATTTTATGATAGATTCCTTATTTATTTGTGTATAGACATGGAATAATTTAATACGAATAAATAATCTGCAAGTAAAATTAATATAAGGTCCGAGTAGGTTATATAATATAATTTGTAGGTTATCTCCGTTTTTGTCTTATTACTCAAAAACTACGGTTTTTGTTGGAAAAAGAACACTTTTATATTTAGTCAGTAAGAGACGTTAAGGAAGGACGTTATCGCGAACAAACTACACTCACCCAGATGAAAGACCTCCGAATAGTCCTAAACAAGTCGGTACCTACACCGGTAAATCGTGTATTAAGCCGTATTAGTATATAACGCAACAATGTCTCACGAAAGTTTTAATAATTTAGATGCTATAAAAACAGAAACTCTTATAAAAACTTTTTGTATTGCCAAGCATAGATAATAGAAGGTTCGTGTAGGAACAAGTACGGCGTCACCTCCCTGGTAGCTACAACCCAATGTGTCAGCACTAAGCTCGCCACTACGCTCTAATAAATTACGATTTAACTTGTCTTTCGGATAACGCCAACTTTTCCGCGACTGTTCCGCGCCCGACACTTTTTTCCATCGCTTCATTTCGTATCTTTTACTTTTGTATTCTCTGCTCCTTCCACGTCGAGATAAACAGACGAGAACCGTTGAAAGGGGCTTTACAAATTCAAATTGAACTTATCACACAACTTTTTACATTTGTTTCTGGTCTTGGATTCGAAGGGAAAGAGCGAGGAGGCATTTAATAGTACAATCTCGGGTAAGATTGATGAGTTTGTATCACACCTCGCTCGGGGCGAATTGTAACGAGTTGAATTCTTCGCGGCGTTCCTCCGGTACTCTGCTTTATCTAGAATTGGATGTTCCTTTATCTTATATTATATATTTTACTTTGAATGGCTTTCTTGTGGCAGACATACGTCTTACATTTGAGATAAAAAATACAAAAGTAGAATATATTACAATTGATCACACATAACATTTTAAATTTGTTTTACTAAGAATATTCTATTATTGTAGATTATTCATTATTGTAAAATGTTATTAAATATCTTAAATGTATGCGTGTTCTTTCATTTTTAGTGGTATTATTATCTTAGACTAATTTAAATTGATTTACGCGTACACTGGTACCCATAACACAAGTTAGATCCTATCATGGATATCAGAGTTTCAATTTAGGATGTTTATTTTTAGGACGTAGTACTTATATATTTACGTGGGAGGCTCCTTTGCACAGGATGCCGGCTAGATTATGGATACTACATCGGTGCCTATTTCTGCCGTGAAGCAGTAATGTGTAAACATTATTGTGTTAAGGTCTGAAGTGCGCCGTAGCTAATGCAATTACTGGGCAAATGAGGCTTAACATCTTATGTCTCAAGGTGACGAGCGCAGTTGTAGTGGCGCTCAGAATATTTGGGTTTCTCAAAAATCCTGAGCGGCACTGCATTGTAATGGGTAGGGCGTATCAATTACCATCATCTGAACGTCCTGCTCGTCTCATCCCTTATTTTCATAAAAAAAACGTAAAGTGCTCAAACAATGTCATTTCAATTCATTACTTCTAGTACATGTATCGATGAGTATCACTCAAAATTATGTGTCGGGTAAGGCGGTAAATATTTGCATAATTTTCAATTTCATGTTATCAAACCTCGTACAATATGTTTAATCAAACAAGAAAGTTTAGACGCGTGCAGTAAATCGCAGGCACTTAATTCGAGAGTCATGTGTGGGCATAACCAGGCCATATTTACCCCATTATGCATGGCGTGACGGTGTCTCGCGTCACGCCGCACCGGCCGAGGGCAACCATGCGAGTCACGTCCCGCGAAACGAATCGCATGTGACATTATTTGTGAAGATCGTGCTCTATCTTCGTCGGCGACATGCTTGGGACGTGGAGGGATTACTCACAAAGAAGTACGATTTCAACGGCACGATAAAGAAGCGAGAAGTTACTCGGATATTCTCTCGGGTATTAACGCACGGTTAGACGCTTTACTTTCGTACGACGAGCCGAATGTTTATTTCATTCAACATACATTAGGAATTATTTATGAGTACAGGTATTTTATCGATTTTCAGCGTTTGAATGATATGATTTCATTATAGGCTATATAGGTAGAAGCAATAGCACAATTGAACTAATATTAGTGTCCCTGTATGCAGTAACATGATTTGAATAAGATAACAAGTCAATCAAACCACTCAAACGTATGTTTATGCATAATTTGATGCACGTTATAATAACAGAAACGGCAATTTACAATGATATTATTATGTTAATTAAGGTGGTGTACACGAGAAACACGTTTAATTTTCCTGATAAATATACATATAATTTGAGTTTTCTTTCACGAGACGAAATGTCTCGTGCCAGATTTTGGCGAGACAACACGTCCTGAGGATGCCTCGTGTAGAGGCGAAACACGTGTCGAATTGTTTAAAGACAAATATTGGCGGAGTTAACACTAAAGAAAAAATCATTTGAATAATAATGGATTTCCGCATTGTAACGCCTACATCAATAAATTTTCTTTCCTGATAAAATAAAAACCTTACATATTTTGGGCTATTTTAAACTATCGCATACCTGACGCATAAGATTTCGTTAAAAAAATTTTTGAAAATAATTAAAAAAAAATTGGAAAATCCAAAAGCACGCCTCGAACGCTCAGCTATATTATTTTCAGAAGTTAAATTTCGAATAAAATCGAATCGCCTGCGTTTTTTTTTAAAAACGAGAAGGCTTATAGTAGTGATTTTTGAAAGGAACCTTCTCTGCTTAATTCTGAAAATTGTGAAAAAAAAATTAAGTCGTTTCGTCAAGTCACTCTCGAGATATCCGTACCACGCCGTTTTTTTGAACCACAGACTAATGGACGTCCACGATATTTTTTTTATACTAATACGTATTCGACAACTAAGAAAAAGTATCAGGATTAATCATTAGCGTCTCAGCTTTATATTGATGTGCTTTTTATAATGTATAAGAATAATAAAAAAAAAATATGCAGTTTAAAGAGTGGAAATCGTGTGACCTTGACAGGTCGGTTATAAAGCACAACCTCGCCGCATCGCGTTCGAGGCATGCAATATATGTGTGTGTGCAAGTCACACACGGTAGAAGTGGACTTCTGAAAAGTCCCTGATTAAAAAATACTCTTTGAAAGGTATTGAAAAAATAAACAATCGCTTTATGTAAACTATATATTTATAAATACATAAAAAAAGAATTAGGATTATTGAAATCAATTCAAAGTTCATCATTTTCAAGACAATGCTTAGTAGACGATATTTGGAACGCTACGAATCATGCAACAAAGACTAGACCGCGAACGTGTAATGTATTCTATCTCATTCTCTTGCCGGCTGAATCCTATACATTTACCTGTTTGTTATCGTCTCGCTTTTTCGTTTCATTGAGTTTCAATTCACAACGATTCTAAAGAAGTTTCACTTCAAAAATGTGATAATGATTTTACGTGTTTGTCAAAAGCTTTCAAGGTATAGAATTAATGAATTTGGAAATTGTTTTAATGTTATGTGTGTGACGTGGGTGGGACGGAGGATATGTCTTATTTTTTTTAAGTATAGACCAACTGGCGAACTGTAAATTTTATCAGCATACGTTGAAGACTGGCACTTATGTTATCATCAGCAGGCTGCATCATTATCTAACCGGTACGACTAAGGGATCTTAAAGCCTCGAGTAGCATCCCTTAATGTCTGTTATTGTATGTTGTATGTTTTGTTAAACGGAGAGGTAATAGAACCGGTGGAATCTGCTATATTTCTTGGCATAACTCTAGATTCCAAATTACAATGGGGCCCCCATATTGAAGGATTGGCGAACAGACTTAGTTCTGCAGCATACGCGGTTAAAAAGATTAGACAATTAACTGACATAGATACGGCGCGACTAGTATACTTTAGTTATTTCCATAGTATTATGTCCTATGGTATATTGCTATGGGGCAACGCTGCCGATATTAATACAATATTTGTGCTGCAGAAGAGGGCTATTCGCGCTATTTATAACCTAGGTCCTAAAGAATCATTGAGAGCAAAATTTAAAGAAATTAACATCTTGACTGTTGCTTCTCAATATATTCTTGATAATGTAATGTATGTTC
This sequence comes from Leptidea juvernica, assembly GCA_949711755.1. Lineage (NCBI taxonomy): Eukaryota > Metazoa > Arthropoda > Insecta > Lepidoptera > Pieridae > Leptidea > Leptidea juvernica. The sequence continues at coordinate 2,760,654 of CATIXQ010000003.1, read as the reverse complement.
ATAGGCACATAAGTGAATTTGCCAGAAACTGTCAAAACCATAATGTTAACACCAGGAACAGACATAAACTTATGATGGCTACTACTCGGCTAAGTCAAGTTAGTAAGTCTTTTGAGGGGCGATGTATATGCTTTTACAACAAGATCCCAGAAAATGTTAAAAACAAAAGTATAACGTTATTCAAAAGAATTGTTAAAAAGCGTTTGTGTGGTAAAGGTTACTATAACATAAATGACTTTCTTAATGATACCACAGATTGGGAATGGAGTGACCGCCCTCAGGCTATTAAATAATAAGTTTAATTGTACAATATTACTTTGTAAACATATTTATTCGATGAAAAAAAAAAGCCCGCTGAGTTTGTTGCGCCCATTCTTCTCAGGTCTGAGGCATTCATTTTGGAATGGGTGGTAGTTTTTGACTTTCAATAAGTGATATCACATCCTATTTTGAATAAAAATATTTGAATTTGAATTTGAATATGTTGTGGATTCTTATTGAAAATAAGGGACGAGACGAGCAGGATGTTCAGCTGATGATAATTGATACACCCTACCCATTACAATGCAGTGCCGCTTAGGATTCTTGAATAAACCAAAAATTCTCAGCGGTACTAGCTACGGCGCCCTTTAGACCGAAACACAGTAATGTTTACTGCTTCACGGCAATATTGGCGCCGTTATGATTCCCGTAATCTAGCCGGCTTCCTGTGCAAAGGAGCCTGCCACTGGTAGATAGGATGTCCATAGTGCTGATTTTTAGTTTCACCAGTTGACACCAAAAATCAGCACCATGCCCCTTCTACTATATAAAATAAACAATTTAAAATTACACAATGGTTTGGCTTTCATCTTGAAAACTTTCCTCATGATTCACTACGCTTGGTGCATACCGCATGAGGTTTGATTTTATCGCGCACAGACAGACAGACACTGCGGGGATTCATTTTATAATATAGAACGGTTTATTAAATACATTATTTTTAAAGCCATCTACTTTTCAGCTACATCTAGAGTACAGATTACAGATGAGATTGGTGGCAGGATGATCCTGTTACCAGAATATCTAATCCAAAAACCTTCAGATTCTAAGAATTAAAGTTTTTTTTTTATAATCGCTAGTAAAATGTTCGCAAAATATCTTTATTTATTTACGGTGTGTATGGTTGATGCAACTACTGTACTCAATAGCTCTTGTTGTGTATTAATCTACATTAATTTTTTGACTTACTCGTGTAAGATATTGACTATTTGACGTTTGAGTATTTATGTTGCATCACTTTACATAATATATTGCAGATGAAATGATTTGTAAAATGATGAACTTGAATATGTTGATTTAAAAGAGTGGCAATGAGTTTCTTGTCACTTCTTCTCACTGGCTCAACCCTTTACGAAATAGCGGTAGATTTAGCAAGAAATGTAATTTTTGGACATTCATAAGTATCGTTTTTGATTTCGATTTTGTTTGATTTGATTACAGATTGTTGACTTACAGAGATATGATCAAATTGTTATTTTTAAGTGATTTATACTTCTGGGGTTAAATTTACAAATTTAATTTGAACTTAAATTTATAACCCGTGCATCTCGGGATACGCCCCAGCGCTTTTACCAACTAAGATTTAACCTTATCGTAACTTAACGACTAAATCTTACCAACCGTACGAATATGCATGATCCGTGAATCATGGTAGATATGTTTAACTCTCGAATAGTGGCATTGGCCACTTTGGTAAAAATTAATTTGTATTCGGAGATACGTTCTAAACAATTTGCAATAATAATAAAAAAATAAATTTTATTAATAAATTTCGTTTATTTCAAAGATTACATATATATTTTTAGTTGTTGAGACTTCTCAGTAAGTTGATTTAGGACACTTGTATTGAGAATATCTCGCAACTTCCTTAGCAGATACATTTTATTTAATAAACTATATAGATATATAATATAATATATAAATAAAATAAACAGATCGCACAGTGAAAAACAAGTCTGAAAACTGTGTGTGTGTGTGTGTGTGTGTGAGTGATTGTGTGCATGTGGGTTTGAATTTGGACTTTAAATTGGGTCCATCTATGGAATGCAATATACATTTTGTGTCTGTTTATAATTAATATAGTCGTACAAAAGGAGGAATAACATTAAATATTTATTGTTTCTAGTATCAACAATACTCTGATGTTAAATTTAATTGAGTGTGACCTAGTAGCTATTGCAAAGGAAAGCTTGGCATCACTCTAATTAATATTCTCAGAACAGCTCAGTTCAGCAACCTAATTGCTATGACGTTATAGAATGAAACTTTCAATATTAGAATAACCTTTAACGACTCAATTAACACTATAATACGCTAGTGGCTTCTTTCTTCGTGCGTTGCACCAGGTCAATTGGTTCGAGCTGATACTGGGGTGTGCCAGACCAGAGATGACAGCAATACCCCATATGACGACCTGTATAGCCGACTGGTTAGCGATCCTACCTACTAAGCTAGAGGTCCCGGGTTCGAATCCCGGTAGGTGCAAGCATTTATATGATGAATAAAAATGTTTGTTTCCGAGTCATGGATATTTATATGAATATATGTATGTTTAAGTAAGTATATTGTATTAAATATATCATTGTCTTGTAACCCATAACACAGGCTATATATGCTTAACTTGGGGCAAGATAATTTGTGAAAAAAGTGTGTCAATATTATTATTATTATTATTATATGTGGCTGGACCTGCACTTTTTAGAGCGCCAGTATGTGGGGAAATATTGCTGTGCTCTATGTTTGACGCCCAGCTTCTTTCTTCTTTCCAGATGACCGCGGAATTGGCAATCGCCCGAGATTTCGAGATCCAATTAATGTTTCAGTTTTTAGTTTTTTAATTAATTGATTTACAAGCATTTTGAAACTTATTTTGAGATTAAAGATTGATTCAAATAAATATCCTTTCATTTAAATGTCTTTCAAAATGGAGAAATACAGCTTAGGTTATTTATGTTATTGTGCCCAATGGTTACAAAGGGACTACAAAATATATATAGGGACTATAAAGGGTTACAATATATCAGATTTTGGAATTACGCAAATGCATTGAGAATAGTCCAAGGGTATTCGAAAAAATAGTCCATAAAATCTACATACTCATAAGACAATAATATAGTCTTTATTTGTCTTGGGCAGGAAGCACGTGAATATTAATGTCTTTTATAAATGACACCGGGCATAATTACAAGGCATTTGGTTAAACGCCTGGGCAGTAGGAGGTAAATCACGGACTAGTAAAAAAAAAACTTTTTTATACTCGTCCGTATCTTTGATTTTGGTAAATAGTAAGGAATTCAAGAAACCCTACATACTTCAGTCTTTTACAAGTGGAATCTTCTTTAGTCTTTTCTTGGGATGGGTAAAAAATGTTAAACTCGCGTCAGGACACGTGGCCTGATCGAAAATTCGTAAGACAGTCGTTGAAATTATGGATGAACGATTTATACTTCTAACTAATTATAGTTCGGCTATTTCAAGTGGTTGAATCATTGTGATTGCGAAGCCGAAACACCACGAGGTCTCGAATCTCAGCTATGAAATATTTTTACAGTTTAATTATTTAGTTTTTAAGCTTTTTCATTTCCGAAGAATCTCCCTAAGGCGATAGTTATACTTGTATTTCTTTGTTCTCATTGTTTATTGTATCATTGCAAGTAAGAGTTAAGACAACGCTGGTAAATAAATCTAACTCAGAATCTGCGATCAATACTGTATGGAATGATAGTGATATATCGTCACCTAATTACGTTTCTTAAGGAGCTAAGAGACGTTGGGAAGATATAGATATTAAAAACTTATTTAGCGGCGTTGAGCAGTACGTAAGACAGCAGTCGTATGAAACTTGATTTTTCTGAGAGATAAACTTTTACGGCCTTACAAATAAACATAGTATAAAGTTATAACTGATGATAAACAAAGAAAATGCAAAATTTTTAGAATATCGTTGACAATCCCGTCAATACAATGATAATTCTGAAGTTTTCCGAATGACAAGCTGCAAATAAACGCGGGAAACGTTATACGATAGAACAAACCATTCGTAAGCAAAATGTCTATTTGTAAACATTTTACATATTCTTGGTTTATGCATAGTTAGAACTTTATGCCAATTTTATTTGTAAGGCCGTTAATGTAAAATAATCGTAATAGTTCTGAAATGTTAATTTTTTTATGAAATATAAACTGTCATTTTTGTATACAAATGATAGTACTTGTATACGGATAAATAAAGCAATTCGTGCGATCTTTCCCTAACCATTCAAAAATATTCAAGTTCTCACTTCTGCCGGCACTCCCGGGGTTACACAACCCGTATTTTTTTATGTAAGAGGAGGACAAACAAGCTTCAGGTCACCTGCGTTTAAATGATCAATTACCGCCGCCCACAAGAAAAGATTACGCGCTTTTTTTAAAGGTACCCATGTCTTATCGTCCTGAAAGCACGGCAAGTCTCTAACACCAAAAGTCAAGCAATATTTTCTTTCAGTCAAACTTATTTAATTTAATAATCTTTTATTTGGCGTTTTTTTTTATTGCCACATCAATTTATAACAAAGTCCCATGCGGAATTCAAAAAGCGAGTGCTAACCAAGTTGACAATTCATTAATTGTGATTGAGTATCGGTAAGCTCTATATCTGTGTAGCGGTGCATAATGTGAAAGAGGTCGCAATTATTGCAAAATAACAATTCATTTTTCCGGCGATCGCAGTCCGCGGCGCGCCCAGCCATGCGTGATACTGTTTTTGTGCGTTTGTTCAGTGTCTGTGTGTTTCACTGTGGTTATTTTGTTATTTCGAATACCATTTGTCGTGATATAAAACAGTTCTCTGATACGTGATATTTGATCAGCAATTTGCTGTTGTGAAACACAGCCGCTTGTGTTAATATTAACGTTTGTTCTGACTTCGGCTATAAAAACATTGTTTGGGCTTGATGAAATAATGAATGATGACATTGTGTAAATAGTGAGCGTGTAATAAATATTCGGAGAGTGCGAAGGCATAGAAAAGATTCAATAGATTCAATAGAGCAGGTCCCCAAGTCCCAAATTAAATCATTGAACATCCCCGCACCTGCCGCATCTGGCAACACTCGCTATTGCTTTACGGCCACGCTTCACCATAATTTCTCTATTTTTGTGATTTTCATCTCAATCTAGCTTTTATTGATTTTATATTAGTTTGATTTTATAACAGTAAGATTCTTATTGGTGACTTTTTCAAGATCTTCCGTGCGTTCCTTTAAAAAAACATTGTGGTTTGTTTTCAGCTTTTAATTTTCTAAATATTGTCAGGCTTCTTGAGTGTAAATTCTGGTACAGACTTTACACTTAGCTTGTTTGTCCTCCTCTTAGATAAAAAAAACTCAGAAGTATGTAAATGTCAACATCTCCTGAGGATGCCTCGTGTGGAAGCGAAACACGTTTCGTATTGATTGACGGATCTTAGCAGAATTTACACTTAACAAGGACAACATTTTGATGATTATGGATTTTAGCAGAGTAACGCCTTATTCAATATAAAAAAGGCTTTTAATTTGTATATAAATCATTTTTCGGATTTTTCGCAGATCTAATCCAGAATACCAGTTCTCATCAAACTTCATGGCCGATTCGAACTAGCTATCTAGGAGCATAAAAAAGTAGTACTATTTCTTATGGTGTTAATCACTTACATATTATATAACAAAGTCATCCACCGCGTCTGTCCGTCTGTCTGTTCGCGAAAAACTCTAAAACTACTGCACCGATTTTCCTGCTGTTTTCACCAATGGATAGCGTCGTTTTCGAGGAAGGTATATTTGTTAAGTTTTTGTATATATTAACGATATTTGTTGGAGGTGTCGGAAAAAAGTAAGCCGTCTGGGAGCTTTTTAATAAAAACGCTGTATAAAACCTTTGAGATATAACAAAATAATGTATGGTGGAATTGTGTATCTTATATAGGACAATAGAAAAGTCAGCGATGGCATATTATGTCTATCTCTTAAGGACTAGATACTTCAGCCATTTTAATACTTTAAAAAATTGGCAATTATAAAGCGGTAACGTAAAATCTGTTTACATAAATACGATATTAATCCTTATCATTTATATAAGTTAGATATTTGACTCTTTTACACCAAATAATTGTTTTTTGCGATACGACCCTCCCCCGCACTGTCTTGCCTACTACAAACAAGGAACGGTAGTTGAAGGGCATGATCATTCAGAAATACGTTTTTGTTTCATTTTTAACTAATTAAATAAGATTACAATTATGCTTACGCTTACGCCTTTGAATTAATTATTCCCGAATTACATCATATTTTTCTATTGGCAGGACAGCATCTGTCATTTTCATCCAAAATAGGATTTTAAAATTACATATTGAACGTCAAAAGTCAAAACAACCACCCATTTCAAAAGATTATACCACAGACGAAAGAAAAACAGGCGTAAGAAACTCAGCAGACTCAAAAATATACATTGAATAGACTACATACACACACACACAAATACTCACACAGATACATACACACACATTCACACACACACACACAAAAAACTCACACACACACATATTGCGCCCTATGACTGTAATTTTCTTAAGATTTTTTTTTATATATAATTTTTTATTAAGTCTGTATGGTATGCAATAAAGTGTCTATCTATCTATAAGTCTATGTTTCAAACAGTGTCGTAGATATCCAACGTTTACAGTTCGGGATTTTGTCAGGGATTTACTTAAAGGTCCACTCTCTTTATCTGGTCAATCGGATGTGTGAAAATGCTTCGACTTTAGTGTGAAGAATTCTTTTCGATTCAGTCACGTACTGCGAAGATTGGCCTCTTAGTACACTCGGTAAGCGTGTGTTTACGATTCCCTCAAGCATGTATTGAAACAGATTGAATGTCCACATTTAGACACAATAAGGGGTTGCTTCCTTTAGCTCCACTAATATTTGTTTCACAACTTTAAAATTAACAAAACAATTATTAATTTAAGGATTCCTTAGTTAAATTTAATCCATCAATGTTGTATTTGTTCCATTCATAAAAAAAATTATCTATTACATATTTTTGTCAGTTTTTTCTTTATCACAGCAATTTCTAACGATGTAGGCTTTAATTGTTTTGTGATATAGATATAGGTTAAATATAAGTTATTATTAAAATCCCTATTGTAGTCACTAACTACAACTAGGTACAAGCTAACAATAGCTATAAGAGGCGGTATTTCGTAAGAATATATAATTCAAATAGTAATATTTTTATTCAAAATAGGATTCAAAATCACTTATTGAACTTCAAAAACTACCACCCATTCAAAAGAGACTGCCTCAGACCTGAGAAGAATGGGCGCAAGAAACTCAGCGGCCTTTTTTTAAATATAAAAATATGGATTACAATGTGATATCGTACAATAAACATTTATAATTAAAGAGCCTGAGGGTGTTCGCTTTATTCCCAGTCCGTGGTGTCTTTAAGACAATCGTTAATGCTATAGTAGCCTTTCCCACACAAACTTTTTTTAACAATTCTTTTAAATTTCGTGACACAATTGTTTTGTACATTTTCTGGGATCATATTGTATGGGTTTTGTACATTTTCTGGGATCATATTATACTTGTTTTTATGTTGAGTTCTCGTGGCAAGTTTTGTTATGTTCACTTAAATGGCGTTTTTTGTGGCGGTTCAAGGGACGCGATGGCTGTTCCGTGCGTGACGTTTGCCGCATGCCTGGTCAATCCTATGATGGGGGACTTTTATTTTGGTAATATATATATTTACAGTATGTTTAATTTGATTTTATTTGTTACGTTGACAAAATGCTCGCATATTTCCTTACTTATCGACAGTGTATAAGGATTGATGAATTTACTTTTTTGATGGTTACTGAATTTGAGGTTTTTGAAGTGAGAGTTCTTTAGCATCGTTGTGATTTGAAAGTCCATGAAACGAAAAAGCGCGACAGTAAAAAGAGAGATACACATAAATTCATAAGATTTAACGTGGGAGAAGAGTAACGTAACAGGGCATTATACAGTGTTTCGGCACCAGGCGATCATAGTTGCAGAAGAGATTGTCATATGTATGACGCGAGTATACCTTTATATATTCTGACGTCATGCGCACGACGTATTACTACATAGAAACCAGTAGAACATAAATATGGTAGCGGTGATAGTAATGACTTTCATAGCGGTTGAAATAATGTGTCATCCTAGCAATATGTACTAGGGCTTCATATCAGTTTAGAGGTTCATGCACAATGCAGGTTTCACTACTGACATGTGTACTTTGTACTTACGCATTTTTTTTTCATTCAATAAGCAACATTGTATAAATAGAATGTTAAATACTGTAACTGTAAGCATTCATTTAATAGAGTGGCAATGAGTTTCTTCTATTCATAAAATCGTAACTTTTACGAAGGCGCCTCCAAGTAAATATGCTAAAAAATATCTAAATAAATATGCTAAATTAACTTATGAGTATCCACTTCGGTTTATCAAGGGTTCGAGTAGCAAAAAAATTAAATTGTATTTTAGCATTCTGAAATGCTTATGTTTCAGATCAGAAAAAATATGAAACAAACTCATTTTTATTTGACACTTATTTTATGTTATATCATAAAGCCGCACGTATATGAATAAAATTCAAAGCTATTTTCTGTTATTTTTTATGGAAAAAGAGGACAAACGAACGGACCTAGTGTTAAGTCATCATCGCCGCCCACATTCTCTTCCAAAACCAGAGGAAGCACAGGAGCGTTCCCGGCCTTTAAGGAAGGTGTACTTGCTTTTTTTGAAGGTATTCATGTCATATAGTCCCCGAAACACCGCACAAGGAAGCTCATTCCATAGCTTTATTGACAGTATAGTAAATTAAAACGTACACGTAATATAACGGAAAAGCTCCTATAAATTGTATGTAAACAAGTTACGTAAGGCCAGCTACAGCGAACGGTTACAGCGATCGCGATGGGGAACAGAGAAATGTGCAGAGAAACTAAATTACTCGTTGTACGTCATTTGGCATGTAATTGCAACGCACAGCTGACGCGCTACGCGACGCTGTAGCCTCCCGCTCCATGCTTCGTAACGGGACGTGCTACGTTATATAGTAGTACAAACGTAGAATCTCGTAGCGCTACACCGCAGCCGTGCCAATCTGTTCGTATCTATAACGTGGAATATGGAGATACACATATACATTAGTTTTATATGCCTATCTATAATTAATATAAGTAGATAAAATGATGTACACATATATTTTATGTTGTTTGATGGATTTCATAATACAAGGGCTACTCTCTCTATAAGTAAAACTTTCTATTAGTTATGTTAGAAACATACAAGATGTTCACTAGATTATTAAAACATTACAAGGCAGCAGTCCAGTAATTGCGGTGCCCTACAAACCGACATACAAATAGTCCTTCAACCCTTTTGTTTGCCGTGCTTCCCAGTAGGGAAATATGATATTGAGTTTGTACTACTACATTGCATATCCTTCTTAAAAAACTATCAATCTTTTGTAAAACAACGTGCAACGGGCAATTGGTCGAACGATCGTACGATGTGTCATTCGATCTCCACCACAGATTATAATTCATTAGTCTTAAGTTAGGTTAAGTGATAGCAAATAGCCAAGTTTTACCAGTTTCCTGGATTTTCCCCCACAAAGCTTATGTATTAATATTTTAAGCATAATAAAGTTTTATCCCTCATCACGCAGATAGGGTTGTAGAAATAAGTTTTCTGATACCTACATATATAAGGCTTAATTGTAAATTGCTTTAATAAGTAGATTATAAGTAATTTTGTATATATATTTTACTATCAAATGTAGAATTTTTTTTTGACAACTCGGTTCATTCGTTCATCGACCATTGCCCGGTGCACACGTTACGTAATCACCGAGTAGCCTTGAAATCTTTATCTATTGAATTTGTTTATTAAAATCGTACTGATTTAGGAGACCGAAGATAGAATTGGAATAAATCAAGTGATTGAGAGAAAACTTTGTGTTTGTTTTCTTATTAAAAAAAACAACAATGCCTGACGCCACATACGAGTATATAAACATATTTTTTCTAAATATTTTGAAAATTTTTTCGTACGTTTTTGTTATATGTATGTATATTAAAACTGATATTTTTAATAGACCCACCCTTGTTTACAAATTCAACCAATATTTTCAGGAAGATATCAATCTCTTCATCTTTCTTCATCAATCTTTCGTTATATAACAGCCCTGTGCTAAATTAAATCCTAATTTAATTAATGAATACTTCTTTTTTTAAGTATGTGATGAACAAAATATTATAAGTAACACATTGATACATTGTTCCAAAAATTAAGTCAAAAATGATAAATTACTAGTATTATTCAATTTCATTTGTGAAAAATGCATGGACGATGCGGAGCTCGAACGCCTATGTTATGGGGCTAGAAAAATAAATAAAGGAATTTGACTTTGAGTTAAGATGTACGTACGTACATCCCAAAAGATCTTCCTTACCCCGCTCAATCCCATTAATTGCAAATTAGGAAAGTTTTGAAACCCAGAAGTGAGAGGATCATTTAATAAAACAAATGGCTTACGTATAAGTTTTATTCTATTTAATTTAACAATTACTTAGTAAAACTTCAGTAACACGGCCTTTATTAATAATATAATATAATAATAATAAAACAAAACCAAACGGTAAGTCCTATGTCAACATTGACAAAGCATAACTAACTGTTTAGGATTCATGGCGAACAGAACCGAAATGAATTTCAAGCAACATATGGAAACTTTCTGTCGCCATACAAACACAGATAATTAAGGAGCATAAAACCATTTTGAATAATTTGTGAGTATTTCATATGTATGAGCGTGGCCACTGGATGAAATTTATTTGAATTTACATACGTGATGAAAACGTTTTTAATTGTAATTAGTTTGAATTAAAAGTTTATTTATGACACAGTATATTTAATAGTATGTTGTTCGATACCCGGTAGATGCAAACATTTATATGATGAAAATGGATGTTTGTTTCCGAGTCATATAAACATACATGTATGTTTAAGTAAGTATATTGTATTAAATATATCGTTGTCTAATAAAAAATTTATTGAATTAGGCGTTACTTTGCGGAAATCCATAATTATACAAATGATTTAAGTTTTCCTTAGTGTTCATTCCGCCAATATTTGTTTTTAAAACAATTCAACACGTGTTTCGCCTCGAGGCATCCTCAGGACGTGTTGTCTCGCCAAAATCACGCACGAATCTCGTGCCAGATTTTGGCGGAATTAACACTAAAGAAAACTTAAATCATTTATCTATCGTTGTCTTGCAACCTTTAACACATGCTATACATGCTTAATTTGGGGTAAGATAATATGTGTAAAAGTGTTGATATTATTTCCTAAGGGCATATTCTGATGCGCGATGATGAGCGTTCTGATGTCTTATAATAAATTATTTCTAAAGTCTAAAAGTTTAATTAAAAGAAGGCCTTAAAAATATATTTAACTAGCTGATACCCCGCGACGTCGTTCGCGTACGTATTTTTACACCTTGGGTTACATAACTGGACTTTTAGTAGGGAACCCTAATTTTTTGAAAATGTAATATAGCCTATAACACTCCGGGATAATGTAGCTTCCCAATAGTGAAAGAATTTCAAAGGTTCAGTAGTTGCGGAGCCTATCTAATGCAAACAAACAAACAAACAATCAAATCTTTCCTCTTTATATATTAGTATAGATATCGAGAACAAGATGGAGTTTGGCTATATGGCATATTTGTAATTGCCTAGGATAAAAAGTAATAGACAATCAAATAATTTTAGATCATTTAAACATCTAGATAGACTTTGACAGTTGTGAAAACGTAGAAAAAAATTGAGTTTAGAACTAACTTCTATTTTGAGCAGTACACGCACACTTACACAAAGTGTCATGCACATCGCGAGTGTAAGACGTAGCTTGTCACGCACACTAAACTGATATTCCTGGCCTGTTTTCATCGGTTGTCTAACAGCAAGAGACTCTATCTAGACGTATAAATTATCTAAGCAAACAATCATCTATCATTTTCCGATTCCATTTCTTAGTTTAATAGTAAAAATACATATTCCTTGCATTGTATTATTGTAATTCTATGCATATCTATATTTATATTCATCTGCCATTACAATTTTCTCGTTCCTTGAGAACTGGGTTCTGACTGAATGAAAATACTACAGCACAGTATGCACTGCAGGGGAAAAACTTACTAACATAATATCATTGTAATGATGATGTAGCTCTGTCGTATTTAGTTGATGCTTATGACGTTACTAGCTTTTGAGTTCTCTACAATATTATTCCATATCTTTATATATATAATTCTTCTGTACGTGTGTTGACAGTGAACTCCTCCTAAACGGTTGGACCGATTTTAATGAATTTTTCTGTGTGTGTTCAAGTGGATTCGAAGATGGTTAAAATTCACAATAATTGAACTACCTCCTAAATGGCTGGACTTTGATGATTTTTTTAGAGTGTTCTAGTCAATTTGAGATTGGTTTAGATTCTTAATACAGTCGACATATAGTTCTCCTACGTATGTTATTGATCTCCTAACGTGTGGGCCTATTTTTCAAATTTAAGGCGTGTGAACAGGACAACGTCTATCGGGTTCGCTAGTAAAATATTTATTTTAAAATGAAAAACATCTACGAATACACTCCGTTCCATAGACTTGCAATATTCTAGCGTAAACAATACGACAAGATTGAAAATAAAAGCGAAAATATATTTTTACTGTAACCGATTTTGACTGACAAGTCACCCACGCATAGCTCCTTAGTATTTTGTATATAAAAACTAGCGCATACATTGACAAATCAAAACTGGTCACGCATTATCGGAATCAGGATCAGGTCGTTTATACGCTAGTATATTCTAAGTATTTATATTCCTGACGTTTACATTTTACCTTCTCGTGAGATTAGTGTTACTATCGGTGATAGTAACACTAATCTCACACTATCGGTGATAGTAACACTAATCTCACGAGAAGGTATAACTAGAAGGCACCTTTGTACAGGATGCCGGCTAGGTTATGGGAACCACAACGGTGCATATTTCTGCCGTGAAGCAGTAATATGTAAACATTACTGTGTTTCGGTCTGAAGGGCGCCGTAGTTAGTGAAATTACTGGGCAAATGAGACTTAATATCTTATGTCTCAAGGTGACGAGCGCAATTGTTGTACCGCTCAGACTTTTTGGGTTTTTCAAGAATCCTGAGCTGCAATACATTGTAATGGGCAGGGTGTATCAATTTCCATCAGCTGAACGTCAAGCTCATCTCGTCCCTTTTTCCATAAAAAAAAAGATTATTTCATTGTAAATCTTGCCCATAATAAATTCAAAGCAGTTTTAAGAAAATGATCCTATCCGCTCTTATTATTGTGAAAGGGAAAAGACTAATAAAGCTGAATTCCACCACCGGACATTACGTGCATAGTACCACCCGTATGACGTTCACGTATGGCATTCCACAACCGCACGTTTTCAAGCTATTTCTTGCCTCGCACAGCCACTTTGTGGAATGAATTACCGGCTGCGGTTTTTTCGATCAGATAGGACTTAGGGACCTTCAAGAAAAAAGCATACAGCCACCTTAACGGCCGGCAAAGCATTTCTTGACACCTTTTGTTGCGAATGTCCATGAGCGGTTGCCTCATCTCTCCCCATCCCGTGAACCTCTTACCCCCTCTTATATAAAAAAAGCTCATCCTATTCCAACTGAAAATGTTCATCAATATGAAGCTCACAGTTAAGTTCATAGTCATTAGTCGTTTTACGTTATAAAATTTGCCTATGATCCAAAAGTTCGCTTTCAATACTAGTTTTCACAAGTGAAATAAATAATCAATCAAAAAAAAACACAATATGAAAAATAGCGAATACATAATATATCTAACATATAAAATTCTCATGTCGCGGTGTTTGTAGTTAAACTCCTTCGAAACGGCTTGACCGATTGTCATGAAATTTTGAGTGCAAATTGGGTAGGTCTGAGAATCGGACAACATCTATTTTTCATCCCCCTAAATGTTAAGGGTGGTCCACACCGATTTTTTTTTTAATTTTATTGACATTTTTTTTTTAATTTGTTTGATTATGAGTCAGCATTAAAAAATACCACCCATCTACGATTAACAGTTACTTTTGTATCGCGATTTTAATATCGGCAATACAACGTTTGCTGGGTCAGCTAGTGTCCAAATAAAATTCAGCTCAGCAACTACTGAAACATCTTATGCCTTTATTACACAAGTTATTAATAAACGCGAAGTAAAGTTATTTTAAATTTAAAACTTTTTGTCTTTGTCACTACAGAATAACATGGCAGGGAAAAGTAATTTTAAATTTGGAATAGCTTTTTTACCAGTAGGATGCATCTATGCACAGGATGCCGGCTAGATTATGGGTACCACGCCGGCGGATATTTCTGCCGTGAAAGTATTTTGGTGTGAAGGGCGCCGTAGCTAATAAAACTTCTGGGCAAATGAGACTAACATCGTATTTCTCAAGGTGACGAGGGCAATTGTAGTGCCGCTCAGATTTTTTGGTTTTTCAGAATCCTGCACTGCATTGTTGCAAGGCGTATCAAGTACCACTAACTGAACGTCCTGCTCGTCTCGTCCCTTAATGTCATAAAAAATATCGCGTTAATTAATAAAACTGTATATATAGTAACAATACTTGTATATTTATATTTGACGCGCGTCAATCCACAAAGCTGAACTGGGCGCCGGGCGACCGTTACAAGCCATGACACTAGTCGACGTTCGCTCGCATCCCGCTACATAGCGCGTGTAATTGCCAGTTTCACGAACGCCCATTAATCCAACACCCTATAAAGCCATGTCACCCTACAACGTAACCAGCGACTTTTGATTCCTACAGTATAAAGTTTGTGATGTCATCTCACATTATTAAACAAATTTCGCTTTGCGTTGATTAAATCGAGGTAGCGTTTAGCGTGTACCGGGCACGCTGCCAACTTCCACAGTGAAACCACATCCACGTATCGATTAGGTGGCTTGCTTATTAAGCCTGTTAACATATCCACCTTAGCTTGCAGTCAATTATCATTTTAAAGCAGTAAATTGTTTTTGATGTTTTTAGTTTATCAAATTCAAATTCAAATAGTTTTATTCAAAATAGGGTATAAAATCACTTATTGAAAGTCAAAGGCTACCCATTCCGAAAGGTATGCCACAGACCTGATAAGAACGGGAGCAACAAACTCAGCGGGCCTTTTTTTTGTATAAAAATATGGTTACAATGTAAAATCGTACAATAAAATTTATTATTTAATAGCCTGTGGCTGGTCGCTCAATTCTCAATCAGTGGTATCATTAAGAAAGTCAAAAGAATTATTAATAATAATTAATAATTATCACAGATTGTATATGGTTAACTCAGAAAACATACGAATACCAGAAAAAAAAAACCATTTGTCATATTACCGCTTTTCGACAACACTTCTCTTAGAGTCTTAGAGTCTTGTTTCGAAATACTGGAAGGCAAAGCCAAATTGGCTTCGAAGAAGCTGGGCGTCACAAAAAAGCGCACAAAAAGGGAGTGATTGGCCTCTTTCTATGTATATTTTTTAATAAAACATTTAAATTTATTTATAGATAATGCCTGAACAGTGACTGCGACTTTATTATAAAAATAATATTCGTTAAAAAACTGTTTAATTTTTTAAATTAAACAGTTTTTACTCGACCGACTTTTGACCGACTCTTAACTGTGTTGTAAGTAATGAAAAATATAAAAATGAATACGAGTACTTTAAAACTAGTTACAAGCACATACCATTTGAAATTGCTTTAGTTTCAATCAACAAACTAATACTTATGGTATAGAACTGACATACTGTGACTATGTACGATGCAGTACTACTTACTTTCACACGAAGCTTTCGAGAAAATTGAATTGGCGCGAACGCCAGCATGCTTCATTTTGTGCGGCTAACTATCTCAGACAAGTCCCTCGTTCTATAATATCAATAGGTATTGACACGCCCTCACATAACATTCACCATGAAGGTAAATGTACAAGGAGTTCCTCGGGGTCTTTTTAATGGAAAAGGAGGTCAAACGAGCATACACACCTGATGGGATTTAGTTATTTTTTATGAAAATAAGGTACGAGACGAGCGGGACGTTTAGTTGATGGTAACTGATACGCCTTGCCGATTACAATGCAATGCCACTCACACATATTCTGAGCGGCACTACAAATGCGCTCGTCACCTTGAGACAAGATGTTAAGTTATGTTATGTTAATGGTATGTGATTATAGTGGCCTTATACTCTCTTATAAGATCAGAGAAATAACAAGTTTTAAATAAACGTTGACCTTTAATGAGAAGAAGTGGCAAGAAACCCATTGCATTTCGTTTTGGTCTAAATTAACATTTTCATCAATTTACAATTATTTTATTTTGAAGGTGCAAGTGGTTTTCAACAGACTGCAAGCCAGTTTTTTTGTATGGATATATTACATATATATATATAATGTAATATAACATTTTGGATTGGAAGTGTTCTACTATATTTGTGTTACACAAAAAAAGTTTGAAAAAAGAATTTATTAATGATTTTTGAATTTATTCTGAAAGCATTTGGTGCCGCGCCACAGCTGGATCCCATAAGTCCATAACAGGCATAAGGACTTGCTTGTACAATAAAACTTTATTTTGTAATGACCCCTTAGAGTGTCTTCCTAGAAGCCAGTACATATTTTTAAAACGAAGTTCTAATTGTTCTCCTTTTTCTTGACGTGAGCCTTCTACCCGAGCTTTGCGTCAAGAGTCAATAAATTTTCCAGTAGATGTTATTCAAGATAAAACATTTTAAATCTAAAATGAGAGGCTATAATAAGCTATTGATTTTAATCGTGATTCAGGGGTTGGAAAATGAGGCTCTGGAAGCGCACGCTGCGTCTAATAGCAGTCGGGAAAACACATTTGTCTTGTCCCGACCCGTTAGCGTATATTACCCTGTCCTGAGACATCGCCCGCTGAGTTTCCTAGCTCTTGGACTATCATTATAAGGTATTGTTACTTTCATCTTGTAATATATTATACATTGTGTTATCATTATATTTTATATGCATAAATTAATAATAATAAATTTAAAACATTTTTGTATCTGATTATTTCAATAAGATTAACATCATTGTATTTACACTTTGATATATTATGTTTATTTTTCGTGCTAAATCACCAATTAAGTATAAATAATTCATATGATTTATGTAACTGCGCCTTTACTTTAATAAATTTTATTTCATTTATGAAACTACAGGTTTATGTGTGCAATTAGTCTGTAATGTTATTTTTTTATAAAAAAAAACTGTTAGTTTCTTATTCAATAAAAATTAAAAAAAAAAACATAGTTTGGAGAACTTTTTTATGTTTTTTAATGATGATTTTGTTGACGAAAATACAACAAGGGGGACATGCTAACTTATGCCACAAGTGTACTTGCGATGTGACACTGTAAAATAAACAAATATATCTTATGAAACTTAATTAAGAATTGGTAGCTTGTGTGCGTGGCATCTTGACACTCAATGACATCTTTCGTGTTATTTAACATTGAAATTCATAAAATACGAAATACTTAATGGTGATATGTAAACCCAGTGCCTTTCTTCTATATTGTAGTATTATTTTCACAAAGTTTAAAAGACACTGTGGCATGTCAACGTCACACATTGTTCGAGACTGGCTCGAGTACGCCCACTTGGGCGTAATATTAGTTGCCGTACTTTGCAACTACGCCTGAGGTATCTATTTGGAACATCTGAACAAAACATATACATTCACTCTGACAGTCTGGCTGCATTGTTGGCTTTAGACGCAAACTTGATGGCGTCAAAATTTGTCAAATACTGTACTGACTGCCTAAACACATTAGGCTTAAAAACAGAGTGATTCTCAGATGGGTCCCAGGGCATGCCGAAATCATAGGCAATGATATAGCCGATGAACTTGCAATAACTGGAGCTAAAGTGCAATACGGTCCGGAACCTATTTGTGGACTGCCAAAGATCGCCATTCGTCACACCCTGAGGAACCAATGTCAACTAGAAGCACTTAAACGCTGGAGCAATTCAACAGGTTTAAACCATTCCAAAGCACTGATAAACGCATTCAATAACAGAAACGCGAATGAAGCCCTATCATTGAGCAGGAAAAACCTATGCATACTCACCGGGATGCTTAGTGGGCACTGTCGCCTAAACAAGCACCTCAGTGTGGTCGGAATAGAAAACGAAAGAACTTGCAGATTTTGCCTTGACGCCGATGAAACGCCTTTTCATCTCCTCTGCAATTGCGGCCCACTAATGTTTAAACGTAACAACAGCCTTGGCGACTATACCCTACTCCCACATGCTGTTTGCAGTACTCGAGTCAAGAAAGCTGCGGTTTGTACACGCGGTAGGGCTTGACGACGAGCTATGAGTATGAGTGGCGAACACAACGAATAGTTCAATTCTGGACGCGGTGTTACTAGGACCCAATCAGGACTAGTAATATAGCCACCCTCTGCACATAATAATATAAATCTATTTGGAACGCAGCGGTGACGAATCCTTAATCTCAGGTTGTGACATTAACTATATTTTTATAGAAGACTAGCTGACCCGACAGACGTTGTACCGTGCATAATAAATAAAATTCTGATTTTTTATTTTTTGTCAATAATTTTTCATAACATCAAGAATTATTTCGTAACGTATGCTCCTTGTTGATATAATTAAATTGCCATCGCGGACAAACAACATGACACTTAATTTATATATATTAAGATAATGAGTGTTTGAGCATATAATGGGTGTCACCTGATGTTAAGTGGTCACCACCCACATTCTCCAGTAAGGTAATTCTCCACTAGAGGAATTTCAGGAGTGTTACTGGCCTTTAAGAAAAGTGTACTTAATAAATATGAAACAGAACAATATGAAATTGTAGCGAACAAAGTCGTTATGAAGTACCGCAAAGTCATACAAGTTAAGTTTAAATAAAGAAAATATCTTAAGGAAGTTAACTCAGTGACAGCATCTCGCGACAAAGAACGTCTCGACGGTAATAACCTGAAGAATGCGGTCCTCGTCCAACAAAATTAACTACGGTTGTTGTTTCAATAATGAATATTACGTTTGAATTATTACGTTCTTTGTTTACTGCCTTATTCATAATAAAACGCTTTTCGAAGGTATAAAGCTATATTAGTTAAAAGGTGTTTTAAGCCTACCGAACGTTCGATAAAATTTCTTATTCATATTCGTTAGATAAATCTCCCATAACTAATACGTCTCTATAGTACGTAATGTTGCCATTTCGTACAAACAAGAACTTTGAGCGGGAAGCTATTTAACACATTATTTAACGAACAGCTGATCGATGTCGGCCATGTTTTTTTGCGTTCGAGTGCTTAAAATAGGTTTATAGAACGGTCCTAGCTACTATAAGTCACGTCAGCTTTATCGAAGAGATAATGATCGTTTTAGCTCAAATATGCTATTATGAATACAATTTTTAACAAGCGTATATTAGCGATGTATTAAATCTCCGCTAAGTCATTATGAATAAGACAGTGTTTAGATCAGCATACGTCTAGAGAGACTATGACAGCTTTGATAACGTCGAAAAAGTTGAGTTTAAAACTAACTTCTATTTTGAGCAATACACGTACACTAACACAAAGTGTATAGATACAATTCGCGAGTGTAAGACGTAACTTGTCACGCACACTTAACTAATATTTCTGGCCTGTTTTTATCGGTTATCTAACAGCAAGAGACTCTATATGGACGTTTTAATTATCTAAGGTTTAGTATTAAGACCATTGTGTACTACATGCTACGCCCAAGTGGGCGTACTCGAGCCAGTCTCGAACAATGTGTGACGTTGACATGCCACAGTTTCTTTTAAACTTTGTGAAAATAAATACTACAATATAGAAGAAAGGCACTGGGTTTACATATCATCATTAAGTATTTCGTATTTTATGAATTTCAATGTTAAATAACACGAAAGATGTTATTGAGTGTCAAGATGCCATCACACAAGCTACCAATTCTTAATTAAGTTTCATAAGATATATTTGTTTATTTTACAGTGTCACATCGCAAGTACACTTGTGGCATAAGTTAGCATGTCCCCCTTGTTGTATTTTCGTCAACAAACTCATCATCAAATACATAAAAAAGTTCTACAAACTATGTTTGTTTTTTAATTTTTATTGAATAAGAAACTAACAGTTTTTTTATAAAAAAATAACATTACAGACTAATTGCACACATAAACCTGTAGTTTCACAAATGAAATTAAATTTATTTAAAGAAAAGGCGCAGTTACATAAATCATATGAATTATTTATACTTAATTGGTGATTTAGCACGAAAAATAAACATAATATATCAAAGTGTAAATACAATTATCTGTTTTGTTTACTAGTTTCTTTGCTTAAAATTGTATTTGACATGTTTGTGTATTTAAAGTGTTAGCTACGTGTCACTAAATTTTTTAAAACAATGTCCACCGCCACGTCTATCTGTATGTCGATTCGCTATAAAGTCAAAAACTACTTCATCGATTTTCATGCTGTTTTTCGCCAATAGATGGCTTGGTTCTCGAGGAAGGTTTACGTATATTATTTATTAAATTATTCCATACATATTATTATTTATATAAGTTAACAATATTTGTAGGTGTCCAAAAAAAATAAGCCGTCTGGGAGCTTTGAACGAAAACGACGCTGTCCAAACCCGTTAAGATATAATAAAATAATGTATGGTGGATTTGTGTATCTTATATAAATCTACAGAAAAGTCTGTGATGATATGTCTATCTCATAAAGATAACATGATATAATAATCTATATATATATATATATAAAACAAAGTCGTGTTAGTAACACTATTTATAACTCAAGAACGGCTAGACCAATTTTTCTGTTGTTAGATTTTTTGGATTTCTCTTAGTCTGGAATAGGATAATAAACAATAATATAAATTAATTTATTTATATACTTACACACAATACAGTAGAAGAATAACATACTTACTATACTTATTCCTATGTATTATGTATGCTTATTCTAAAAAAAGTGTTTATAAATCAGTAATACGGACTTTGCTTTTGATATTGTAGGTATAAGGACAGATTCACCATCGGATTGGATCATTGCAACCTCTCGAAGATGCGCAGCATAATTTTTTACAATTATACTTCATGGGCAACATGGAGGAATAACTTGATCGATGTCAAGAGACCAATGCAGCAATGATAAAAGCAATTCTTCAAGATCTGCAGCAACTACTTCATGAACATTTTGCATGTCGAGTTAGCCCGCAAATCTTTCCTTTCCGATCCGTCTCGGATTCGCCCTGACCATTCAAATCTTAAGCCCAATCCTTGAAAGTTTGTAGTCTGAATCTAGAATCCATTTCCCATGTTCAATTAATTATAAGTGGCATGTTCACGGGATGGTAGACCATCTGCGTTATTTACTTTTGTTTATGATAATAAAACGGTAAATGTCGTCTATCACAAGGTGCTTCACTGAAGAGTGCAACCCAAGCACCAAAATACACAGCCAATAAAGAATAATTAACGAACTTGATTTTTTTATTTCCTTATATTTATTATCCTATTAAAATATTGAAATTAATTAAATCCAAAATCTGCTCATTTATTGCCTCTAAGGCGGAACAATGTTCGCCGTACTACTACGTATACTAATAATAATATTGACACACTTTAACACATATTATCTTGCTCCAAACTAGGCGTAGCCTGTACTTAAACATACATAAATACATAGAAACATCCATGACTCGGAAACAAACATCTATATTCATCATATGTTTGAACCTACCGGGAATCGAACCCGGGATCTCTAGCTTAGTAGTCAGGGTCACAAAAAAATCGGCTATATGGGTCGTCTGTATCCATTTAAATACTTCAAAAAAATTGGCAATTATAAAGCGGTTATGTAAGAGGTGTTTACACAAATACGATATTAATCCTTATCATTTTGTTACTACCTAATCAACTTTGATTACACATTTCCGATGGGCTTAGACCATGTGAATTTTTAAATTTTTAATAAGTGGTTATAGAGCTGCATAACTAAAGCTTGTGGTAAAGAGTACTGCATAAGATGAACATTATTTTTTTTGTTATTTGGTTGACTTCTCGTGGTCAGCTTCGCCATTCTCGCTCAAATGTCACTGCTTGTGGCGGTGACGTGGGGCGGGTCGTTACTTTCCCTAAAATATGGTCGAGCGTGGCGATGGCTGGTCCATGCGTCATGCTCGTGAACGGGCGCTACTTGTGGAGGCTGGATGATCCTGCTAACAGAAATTACTTCGCATCGCAAAATACCTGTATCTATTTACGGTGTGTGAGTATTGATGCATCTACTGTACTCAATAACTTTTGTTTTTTAATTAATTAATTTACATTTACTTTTTTTTATACTTACTCGTGTGAGGCCTTGACTATTTGACGTTTGGTATTTTTGTTGCATCACTCTATATAATATATTGTAATTGAAATGATTTGTAAAACGGTGAAGCTACAAATGCTGAAGAAGTGGCAATAAGTTTCTTGCCACTTCTTCTCATTAAAGCTCAACCTATTCTGACGTCGTGGTGAATGTAAAGAGAAATGAAAACTTTTGACCTTGACCATGACCTACGTGAATTTTGATTGTAATTAACATTTTTTTTGGATAAGACACAGGAAGGTCAGTTGTTGGTTTTTTAAAATGAAAATAAAATAAATTTGTGCGTGGGCTAACCAAAAACAAGTCAACATTACCTTTACCGATTGTATGTTTACATATAAATAAATACAGGCTTGAAAATTTATTGAAGTAGGCGTTACTTTGCGGAAATCCATAATTATACAAATGATTTAAGTTTACTTTAGTGTTAATTCCGCCAAAATCTGGCACGAGACTAGCAGGTCTGCTAGTCTCATGCCAGGTTTTGGCGAGACAACACGTCCTGAGGATGCCTCGTGTAGAGGCGAAACACGTGTCGAATTGTTTAAAAACAAATATTGGCGGAATTAACACTAAAGAAAACGTAAATCATTTGTATAATACAGAGTTGATCTAGATTCATAAACGAAGACTACAGAACATTCTTTCAACACTGAGATAGAAAGTGTGAATATTAAATTATACCACTTCATTATTTTTCATACATTTTAAATCGTAACTATGTTCTAAAGGTAATTTCTGCTGAAAAGAACTTTAAAGTAAATCAGAGGTTTATTTTCTGTTTAATAAAAATAAACGGCGACTTCTTGCTCGCTTGGACGCTTCGACTTGTTATTCAATAATACTTTTAGTTGTATAGCAGTATTTTGTCTAGTATTTGAAATACTTAAGAGATTTATTTTACTGTTGCAGTCGAATTTCTCGTCCGACTTATTTACACACACACATGATATCCTTACTTGTGGCGTGTCGTGTGAAACAGCTCCTCGGAACACTCCCCGTGCTAAATGCGGTAGAGGACACACAATGAAGCGACGTCTCTACGTAACTCCAATATAGCCTAGTGGTCAATGATCCTACTGAGCTAAAGGTCCCGGGTTCGAATCCCGGTAGGGGCAAACACTTAAATGATGAATATGGATGCTTGTTTCCGAGTCATGGATGTTTCTATGTATTATGTATGTTTAATAATGTATTTCGTATTAAATATATCGTTGTCTTGCACACATTGCACATGCTATGCCTAGTTTGGAGCAAAATAATTTGTGTAATAGTGTGTCAATACATTATTATATTATATATGTGCTTTGTTACATATTTTCGAGAACAAAAGAACACACAAACTAACACCTTTTCGAACTTGCTGATAAATTTAATAAAAACAATAACCATTAACCTTGACATAACGTACTTTCAAACTTAAAAATCTATATTTCCTTACAATCATCACGTACCATATAACGTACAAAATATACCGTTAATTTATAGAAAACTAAAGAAAGATAAAAGTGAAACACACTCTAGCAAGCTATTTATTGTCAAGTGTGCATTTCACCGTTCTATAATAGCAGTTATGACAACGCGAAAGTGAGCAACGTGGCGCCAAGGAGTCTCCACACATGTCCCCTCTAAATCTTTCAGTATCACGGTGTCATAATGCAAGTAAGGCACAAACATGTCTACGTGCGCCAAGCTTGTTAAGTGGTTTGGAAGAAAAACATCAGAAAAACTTTTCTTATTGTCGAAACTCGCAGCCCATTTGTGACATACGCGATGTTATCTACAGATATTGAGCGTCAATATGCCTTATTTAACTAATAAAACAACGAACAAATACATTTACTACACTTTTTGTTCTTGGTATGGTTGGGTATGATAAACTAGAAACTAGGAGGTACGTACTCCTAGTTTTTAATTTATGGAAAATTTTGCGTGGTATGGTGAGTCATTCAGCCCTACTGGAGCGAATAGTTCCGTGGGTACCGGATGGACGCGCTACAAGGCGAAGGCGACAGCAGCTGCTCGTAATTCCGCGAGCGAGAACCAATGTTATGCGAGACACGCCTTTTACAGTCGCTTTACGAAATTTAAACGAACATTCGCATAGGATTTTTTTTTATGAAAATAAGGGACGCTACGAGCAGGACGTCCAGCTGATGGTAATTGATACGCCCTGCCCATTACAATGCAGTGCCGATCAGGATTCTTGAAAAACCCCAAAAATTCTGAGCGGCACTACAACTTCGCTCGTCACCTTGAGTTATAAGATGTTAAGTCTCATTTGCCAAGTAATTTCACTAGCTACAGCGCCCTTCAGACCGAAACACAGAAATTCTTACACATTACTGCTTCACGGTAGGCGCCGTTGTGGTACCCATAATACAGCCGGAATCCTGTGCAAAGGAGCCTCCCACTGGTGGAGGTAGGATTGACTTGTTTGCTTGCTCACTGAACGAGTTTAAAATTAGAGTAGTTGTTGTATGTTCTAGAAATAGTAATTAGTATAGTAGGTAAAGATTGTTCGTAACAGCTCTAAAATTTATGTTTATATTAATTTAAATACTTAAATTTTATTAAATTCTCTACCGCAATAGGTCACTCCATAAGGATAGGGGCTTTATTGGTTAAATTATTTATATCTTATTAACAAATTACATATTACAGATAACAAAATTATTGTACATACATAAACTCATTCGAGTTTTACCGTGTACAATAAGGTCGTTGAAATACACATAATAAAAGGCATAAAAGGCATTTATTTTCTCAAAATTGATTCCTTTAGAATTCTTTTTGATGTCATTTCTAATAACTACTAGATACTACTACCGCTTCGGAAACAAACGGCGCTCTGAGAGAGAAGAAGCGGCGCAAGAAGCTCTCCCAGCATTCTTTTTTTTTGCGCTCTTTTCAATAAAAATATACAATATTGTACAGTCATTTCTATCGCTATAAAATAATCACAATCTAGTCCCAGGCTGTCCGATCATTTAGATATTCAGCAGTGGAGTAATAGGATTTACGACAGAGCCATTTTTTTATAAAACATTTAAATTTATTTATAGATAATGCCTGAACAGTGGCTGGGACTTTATTGTAGAAGTGTATACATTTACCCTTAAAGCTATTATGTATCTTATGAAGCCTACTAGAATTAGTTACAAGCAATCCCTTATTTCTTGTGTTATAATAATGAAAATCACTATTAAGAGCAAAAAGGTGACGATTTTTGTGAACATATATTAAATTTTCATAAATGTACTGACAATGAACAGTCATAATATTTATTTCTTTAAATTTTTCTTTGGGAGACTATCTATAACCAAGCTGATATATAGCATGAACAGCTCTCTTTTGCAGTGCAAACACTATATCAATGTCAGCAGCATGACCCCATAGTAATATACCGTACGTCATGATGCTGTGAAAATAACTAAAGTACACTAATCTAGCGGTCGCAACATTCGTGTACTCTCTAATCTTTCTAACTACATATGCCGCAGAGCTGAGTCTATCTGCTAGATGCTGCTAGATGGATGGGATGGGTTTGTGGACCCCACTGAAGCTTTTTATCTAACGTGATACCCAAGAAGACCGTAGTGTCCACAAGTTCCAATCTCTGGTCATTTATAAGTATTATTTAAATTTAAAGTTTAATACTTAATTAATTTTAAAAGAAAAATGAAACAACTTAAAACTTCATACAAATATTAATTATACAGAAAAAAAACGACACAAAACAAAAACTACATTTAGGTGCTAAAAAATTTTATGAACAACATTACAAACTAAATATTTTACAAATACCCTCAATATTAACACTACAAGTATTGTTGCTTTATATACAGAGTGATTATTTTATTTACAAACAATACAACACTACAAGAACATAAATTAATTAATAAATAACATTGCAGTATTCGCGTTTTGATCTTTTATTAAATTCTAACAATGCTTCCATTCGCGTTCATGTTTCTGAATTATGAAAAATGTAAGAGATTTCAAAAGAGCGTCCGGTATCGCTGGCAAGAAGTTAAGTTAAAAACATCCCTCGTTTTTGTGGTTGAGACTTTGTAATAATAACCTTTCTAATTCTTTATGTAAAAGTTTCTTCTGGAAGTTACTTACCTTTGTTTCATCAGAATATATTATATTTGCTATTCTGCGATATAAATCTTCTTAATATATATAAATTACGTGACACGTTGTTTGTCCGCGATGGACTCCTAAACTAATGAACGGATTTTAATGGGGATTACTTCATGGAGTGCAGTTTAGTACAACTTGAGAGATAGGATAGTTTTTATTTCGATTTGGGACCCATAATTATTTTATTTTACAATATTTGTTTTGTATGGACATATTTTCTATGAGAGAAGTTATTGACGCACGGTTTGACAGTTCTGCTGTGAAACAGCAATGGCGTTCTATACATAATATAGGATGTCATTCTCAGGGAGCTTATTTTACAAAAGAATTCTTGGTTTTATCAAAATATATTAATATTATTGTCAAATTCATAACAACAGTATTTTATTTATTATTCACAGAACAACGTCTGTCGGGTCAGCTAGTAATATATATAAATGGAATTACGTTAGCATATTTTAAATAGATCTAGAATAGATTTATTTAGACTTTTATTTAGCTAATTTGCAGAGTTTTTTTATTTATTATATTATGCTGCCAGTAATGTTTGTTAAATATAATTTTATTCTTCGAAACAGTCGCCTTTTGGTACTTTAAATATTTTTTTAACTAAAAACACCTTTATCCTGTACATTCAAAAGTTCATGTCTGAAGTGACTACAACTGTTTCTTTGAATTACCATATTTTCAAATAATACTTCTAAAGATTGGTCTCCGCTGCGCTCCAGCTAGATAACGCAAGGCGTATTCGTAAAGAGCGGCAACAAATACTTCGCCCAAGTGGGTGTACTCGAACAATGTGTGACGTTAAACTTTGCTAATAACGAATCTAAAATGCCGGGTTGCGTAGTAAAACTTTATAAAAATAATACTACAAGAAATAAGAAAGACACTGGGATCACATATCATCAGTAAGTATTTCTATTTTATTAATTTTAATTTAAAATAACACGAAGTGTATGTTACAAAATTTGAAAACAGTTACCGTAATAAAAAAGCTATTGATTTTAGGTAATCCTTAATCTAAGCCTTCAATCTTGCAAAATAGTTGAGAGACGACTGGAGGCTAGGTTGGGTGAAATGGAGGATGCTCAGTAATTATTTGAAAGCCAGCACATCGCATGGCAGCCCGTTAAAAATATTTTGTTATAAGTTAAAATCATAACAAAATATTAACCGACCAGCTCGTAAATTGAGTTATACGAACAAGTTTTCTAGGACGTACATGTCTTAATTATAAATTCCGGTATTTAAATAGATTTTAAGCATATTTGTATATATCTAATAGTAAGTAAAGCGCTTTATAATTTGAATTGTTTTCTTTTTAACACTAAAATTAAGTAATAATAATAAATATCTATTTATTTTCTCCTCATAAAGATCTTAAAGATAAAACAGTGCAGTAGTGTTACATTTTTTAACAGTTGGTATTTTGTGAGAAGCTGTTGTCTGAAGTAGGTTGACCCTGTATTACAGATCACCAGGACCTCACCCCTAGATATAAGGATCACAATTATTAAAATTGTATACATCAGTACTAGTAGCTAGAGAAGCATTAAAAATAAAAGATTACTTTAAATTTGTAAATTAATAGCAATATAATGTGTCTGTTTTGTCTAAGTGTATTATACTCTCAGTGTATAAGGTTTTCAGTGAAGTGAATCAAACATCTGTACACGCAATGATGTAAGATTATTCGTAGATGTCACCAAGGGGTTGACAACGAATTATACACTCGAGTGACGTGAGCCTGTCGCGAACTTCGTTTCTTTACTACATTTGTCGGGCAAGCATTCGCCCTCGTACAGGGGCCCTAACCCCTCTCCTGGGCGAATATTTTTTGTGGGGACATCATAATAATAGCGCTGTATTACTTCAGGAGAAATTCCAAGAAGTTTATAACTCGAGATGAGTTTCGTGTTCCTTGTCATAAATAATAAAGTGCTCATAGACCACGGCGTTGTGCAGATTTTAAGTGAAGTAAAAATTAAAGGAATAATTTTTATTTCGGTTCAAAAGGAAATTGTTGGAACTTTCACAAATTGATAAAGATTTCATGAGATTATTCCGTGATTACCGAGGGTCGAAAGTATGCGGGAACAGTCTGTGATTACACAATCTTTGGGGAATGTACTCTGCGGTTAGGGCTGCAGTATTATTCAAATGTATGTACATTAAAACACCTTATTTTTAATGGACGTAAGTACATTCTAACTTTATCTGTGATCTTGTGGCTACAGATATTGAACTTTTAATTAAAACAATTGAGATGTAACTTTACGATTACATATTTATTTGAAGTGATAACTTCTATAGCCGCGTTGGGCACTTTTTTTTTATGGAATAGGAGGACAAACGAGCGTACGGGTCACCTGGTGTTAAGTGATCACCGCCGCCCACATTCTCTTGCAACACCAGAGGAATCACAAGAGCGTTGCCGGCCTTTAAGGAAGGTGTACGCGCTTTTTTTGAAGGTACCCATGTCGTATCGTCCCGGAAACACCGCACAAACAAGCTCATTCCAAAGCTTAGTAGTACGAGGAAGAAAGCTCCTTGACCGTACTGTGGAGGACCGCCACACATCCAGATGGTGGGGATGATATCCTAACTTGTGGTGTGTCGTGCGAAGGTGGTATGGGAAAATCTTATTGGTTCACGTCACCGACATGCTCATAACTGGCGCATGCGATAAATAATTAATTAAATATAAAAACATAATAACTTTTTGGATGGGTGACATCTCGTGAGTTCGCGTCACCGAAATGCTTATAGCAGTATATCTGTAGCTATACAGCGGACGTATTATGCAATATTAGTGCTGTGTATCTCTTATAAGTGAAATTGAATGGATAAGTTCAATGTGTATATACTGCACATAGTTGAAATTATGTTAATGTTATTGAAAATACCTAAGTCTTAAAAATAAATTATATTAATAATCTAATTGTTCTGAAGCCTTATGAAATTTCAAATTTAATGCTAAAAGTTCTAAGTATTCACTTCTACAACTGCCTTTTTAACTATAATAATATATGTGTGTTTATGTGTATGTTTATATGGATTTATGTATGTTTAAGTAAATATATCGTATTAAATATATCATTGTCTTGTAACCCATAACACAGGCTATATGTGCTTAACTTGGGGCAAGATAATTTGTGTAAAAAGTGTGTCAATATTAACGTATGTTACGTCAATAATATTCGAGACTGATCTTCTATTTACTGTTCAAAGAGAATAATAATCATGTCATTGGCAGAAGAACCCTAATAATATGAACGTACAAAATGTATCTAAATGTTGTGAGCTTTTTTGTGTTAAATTCGCTAGTTCCAGCTTTTCAGATTCCACTCTTTCTTTCCGATTATTTTGTCAATAAAATCATTACATCAAATCTTACCGACATTCTTAGATAAAATAACACTTTATGCATTTATAGATTTTGTTTAGTTTTAAAAATAAATATTAGAAAATATCAATTGAAAATTTTTTTAAATTTAAGTTTATTATAACATAATTACCTTGTAGCTTTCACTCTTTTATCTTGACTGTAGGTAGATGCAATATAATTACAATAAATGTCGATCGCTATAGCCCAGTGGTTAGTGACCCTGCCTACTGAGCTAGAGGTCCCGGGTTCGAATCCCGATAGGTGCAATCATTTATATAATGAATATGAATGTTTGTTTCCGACTCGTGGATGTTTATTTGTATTTATGTATGTTTAAGTAAGTATATTGTATTAAATATATCGCTGTGTTGCACAGGCAATGCCTAGTTTGGGGTAAGATAATTTAGAGTGTGTCAAAATTATAAAAAAAAATCGGTCAATTGCAAACCGCCACTTTTGATTGACGTAATAATAACCACATAGCAGTTTAAAGAGATTCTTATTATTGTAATATAATATTGTATATGTATTTGGTTAATAATTTCCTACTATAAAATTCAAGAAATGTACAAAACAATTTTTATCTACACTCAATGTCCTAATAACCATTACATCATCAAAACGAGTGTTGTAATGAAATTCAGTACAACATAATGATATTATGGTTACTGGGACTGGCTTTTTAATATTAGCAGTAAGCTAACTGTTTCAGAAACTTTTATAGAGAATTCATATTATGGGTGTAGATAAAGTCTTGTATGCAACAACACTCATGTGATACTACAATAATACCCCTATTCGTGTTTTAATACCCCTTTTTATGCAACAGTTGCATAAATAACTATTACGACTGAATTTCATTGTAAATACAACCACTAGCAGTCATAAAGTTACACTCGTGTGTGTACATCAGATACAGAATTAAGTTTAAGTACAAGTGCTGTAGAGATGTGAGCAGTTTGGAAGCGTTACGCGTGATCGAACCGTTTGTTATTGTCGCTTAAGGCGCGGACTGAATAGGATTGTAAACGCTACAACCAAGGCTAATATATTTGTGTTGATCATGTGGCTGGCTGCAAATGAGCATTTATTTTACTGGTTTTCTTTTTGAATAATTGTTCGGTTTAAGTCTTAGAAAACTAACTCTATTAAATTCTTTAAAAAAAGGATGTTGCTATCGCTGAAAATTAAGAGATATTTGACTCCAAAGTTTATTTTTGTGATGTAACTACCAAATTTTTTATTGGATTATTCAAATCTAATATATATATAATTCTCGTGTCATGGTGTTAAACTTTGAACTCCTCCGAAACGGCTTGGCCGTTTCTCATGAAATTTTGAGTGCATATTGGGTAGGTCTGAGAATCGGACAACATCTAATTTTCACCCCCTAAATGTTAAGGAACACACACCACACGAATTTTTTTTTTGTTAATTTTTTTGACATTTTTTTTATACGAAATAGCAATTTTATTCAAGAAAAGTGGCAAGTATTGTACTATTTTGAAATCTAGACTAAATGGGCCATCTTTTAAAAAAAATTGCCATAGGTAGTGTAGTACATTTTTTTTCCAACGTAGAGTGTCAAAGTTGACTGACATAAATTTTATAAACCATAACTCGTCAAAATTTAATTTATTTTACTTAGTTAACAATGAATATTACTTTCATTTGTGGTTACCATTAATAGCACTGTTATTTGAGATAACATTTTTAAAAAAACCTCTGTAAAATTGTGAAAATTGCGATCACAGTACCTAAAAATGCGACAAAGGGTGTCAAATTTTTAACATTTTCGAAAAATGTCTATCATCGCTTGACTAAGTGACATAGATTTTTTTTCTTATTTTTTTCATAACTGGTATACCTTGGCCTCTCGCCCGGTACCAGGTTATCGTTGAGTTTTGGGACACCCTGTATATAAATATTTTATTCGGTTCAAAATTTTCTTTAAGGCGTTCTTTGTGCACTGTTATTTTTGCGTTGGAATATTTTCATTGCGTTATGTTGTAATCGACTCTCTAAGAAACCGAGTTTTGTGGATATTGAGGTAGGACCGCGCCTTAATGCGGAAGGGTGACTCTTCGTTTTGTCATGGCGCGGCGCCACGCCGTAAAATCGCATTCTTTCCACGAAGTCGACATGATAAATTGCATTGAACAATGTGAAAACCCTACCGTATTCAATCCACTTTAAAGCATGTATGACAAAACAAATCTTGTCATAAATTTCTCTCAACTTTGTAACTACTATCGAAAGATGGCGGCGAAGTACGTAGGTACTATACTCTTCTGTGCTATCTACAGATCCTACTTAAGTTAATGGATAAGTTACGAGGAACCAAGTTTACTTTGTGTTTTCAGGTAGACAGACTTGATCGGAAAGTTTTCTCCGTTAATTTGAACAAGGCAGAGGATTCAAACTTGTCAGCTGATTAAGAAACAATACTCGGACCAGATTAATAGTGAAATGCTTTGAAAATAGTATGCTTTGTTAAAAGGATTTTAGAAATATTGAAAGTATACCTAGCGTATAATTTGTTATGCTTTTAAAGTGATAACCTTCACTTCTAGAATTAATACACAAATAAAATTTGATGAACGATGCGGGACTAGAACCCACGACCTCTGGCGAATGAAGCCACAACCTGAGAGTTGAATAAAGCATACAAGATTTTATGACGATACGTCACTCGAACGGTTAACTCAGTTGGTTAGAGCACTGGCACTCCGCCAGAGGTCGTGGGTTCGAGTCCCGCATCGTTCATAAAATTTTGTTTTTCAAGTTTTATTTATGCTTAGCGTATGTATATAAAACAGAATGTAATATAGGTTTTACATCATAATTGCTCGTAACGTGGATCTTATTACAATTGTGTAAGGCTCATAATCTAAAATTGCATTTATGAGAAAAAGTAACGAAATTAGCAAGACATTCAACTAACTGAACTTAATTTAAAACTCTGATTACGCGACATTATTATTATTTTACGTGTATTATTCGATTTCTTATAATTAGGATGATTTGAGTGAATGTTTCTGAAAGCTATTGAAAAAAGCTATAAGACCATGCAAAATAAACCATCTCATAAACAAGTTTTACCAGTGGGAAACCTCTCTGCACAGGATGCCGGCTAGATTATGGGTACCACAACGGCGCCTATTTCTGCCGTGAAGCAGAAATGTGTATACATTACTGTGTTTCAGTCTGTAGGGCGCCGTAGCTAGTGAAATTATTGGGCAAATGAGAATTAAAAAACTTATGTCTCAAGGTGACGAGCGTAATTGTAGTGCCGCTCAGAATTTTTGTGTTTTTCAAGAATCCTGAGCGGCACTGCATTGAAATGGGTAGGGCATATCAATTACCATCAGCTAAACGTCCTGCTCTTCTCGTCCCTTATTATCATAAAAAAAAAGGCTAAGAACTTGAACGTAGTCGCAAAGTGCTACAACTAAGTGCTACTGCGGTACTACGCCCAAGTGAGCGTACTATTAGTTGCCGCACAGGCTCGAACGATGTGTGACATTGACGTGGCACATGTTCTGCACTTAAACTTTGCTTATAATTGAAAATGGCAGGTTGTGTAATACAACTTTGTAAAAATAATACTACAAGGGTCACATACTATCAGTAAGTATTTTGTATTTTATTAATTTCAATGTAAAATATCACGAGGCGTATATAAGTTACTAAATTTTTAAAGATGCCACTGAGTGTCAAGATGCCACGCACACAAGCATCTAATAGTTGCCGTAATAAGAAAGCTATTGTTCTTAGGTAGTGCGGTATCTAATTGGAGCGCAGCGGAGACCAATCCTTAATCTAAGTGCTTGTAATGAAAAGTTTCACTAACCCACTTATTTTACCAGCTACAGCGCTGTGCAAAGCGGAAAACAAGAACATACATTTAACATGAGGTTAGTCAAGTCTAATTTGTATTAAATAATGAAACATTTATGTAATGTTCCCAGCAAGAATCAAACCCACAGCTCAATAAGCAGCATATATTCATTAATTAATGACAACCTGTATAGCCGAGTGGTTAGCGATTCTACCTACTAAGCTAGAGGTCCCGGGTTCGAATCCCGGTAAGTGCAAGCATTTATATGATGAACTAGCTGACCCGGCAAACGTTGTTTTGCCATATAAAGTGTAATTTACGCGATAGTTTTAAAAGTAATAAAATATTGTCTATATTATAGCCTGTACATCATTTTCTTCTATAGTCAATAGTTTTTGCAGCGCACGCAAAAATAGGTTTTCGATTTTACACCTTGTGTTACAAAATAGCAATTTTATTACGGATCCCTAATTTTGAAAAAAAACATAGCCTATAGCCTTCCTCGATAAATGGACTACCCAACACTGAAAGAATCATTCAAATCGGACCAGTAGTACCAGAGATTAGCGCGTTCAAACAAACAAACAAACAAACACTGCAGCTTTATAATATTAGTATAGATATGGATGTTTGTTTCCGAGTTATGGATGTTTAAATGTATTTATGTATGTTTATATGTATTTATGTATGTTTAAGTAAGTATATTGTGTTAAATATATCGTTGTCTTGCAACCCATAACACAGGCTATTATGCCTAATTTGGGGCAAGATAATTTGTGTAAAAAGTGTGTCAATATTAAAAATTACATATTAATACCATCAAACCAACAGGCATGTCTTAAAACATAATTATTTATCCATAATAATTACGGAAAGATTACATCATAATTAAAAGTTTCCAAAAGACATCCAAAAGTTACCTCACCTAAAGAATTATTCAGATTAGCATAACAAAGTAACCAGAGACGGTATTCCAGAAATGCTCCGCGGAGTTTACAATGTTTATTTTAATTTATGTTGAAAGATGTCTTTCGTTTTAAATTAAATAAGTTAACAATTTGTTTTTTTTTAGTGATAACTAATAAGGCAGTGCCTACTTCGTTATGAACCTAAATAAATATAGCACTAGTGTTAAAGAATATTGCAGTACCATATTAGTTACATAGATTTACAAAATATCTGTTTCAAAGTATACGTTGGTTTAAAGTAAGTAACTTTAATTTTACAAGTATTCTGGCCTCACACTAGGATTCCCTGTGTCGTGAGGTCCAGTCTCTTCCCCTATAATAATACAAAATAAAAATAAAATAAATTTGCGTGTATGTGTGTGTATGGATGGTGTGTGTGTATGTATGGATGTGTGTGTATGTGTTTGTGCTAAGTAAGAAAAGAAAATTGTTAACGTTGGTATAACAATTTAAATTATTGATTTTTAACTTAGTACAAGTTACAAGTTTAGTTAAAGTTGATTTAGTTTAATTTGGTTCCGTTATTTATAACCAAAATTCTATAGAACATCCACTCATAAAATTTTTCCTTACGCTAGATACTAATTACCTATGGTAAGTAATCTTTGCTAATTCCAAAGCTCATCTAAGTTTATTTAGATTCACAGTCCTTACCTTGCTAGAAAACCAATGCAATTCCAATTACACAAAATAAATTTGAAAACAAAATTTATGAACGATGCGGGACTCCAGCCCGCGAACTCTCGCGTTCCGTGCGAGCACTCTTTCACTGAGCCAACCGTTCGAGTGACGTAACGTTCATAAATCTTGATATGTCTCGTTCGACTCTCAGAGAAGAACGCTAGCAAGGAACGCGAGAGGTCAGCAGATATATAATATTACATATAAGTAAAAGATTTAATAACTAAAGAAAAATAAAATTAATTTTATTAGTAACAAAATTTTAATACCAATAAAAGTTTCATTAAAAATAGGATATTATATCACAAACAAAAACTTAAACTAACACCCATTCCAATAATCTTTTTAATGATATTTTTCTGATTTTATATAAAAAGGTAGAAATTTTTAAAAAATGTATCATTTGTTCTATTTCGCATCGTTCATAAATTTTGTTTTTCAAATTTAATTTGTGTAATTTTATAAGTAAACTTGTAAACAAATTATTAATATAGTGTAACGGGTCGGTTACTACAGTTGAAAGGAACATCGGGGGTTCGGTCACTTCAAACCCGCGCAATGCCTTTTACGTAAATGGAAATCTATTTTACATCGAGTCCATAGTTCATAACAAGACGCTGTACGTTTGAACGCACACAGCCTGCCAATAATATTATCGTGAAACTGAGAGACTCTTAGAGCGATAATATTGTCTGTAGAAATCTTTGTTCATCGGTTCGGTGTAAGAAAGTCTGGTTTTATTATTTCAATGTTAATTAATGAGATAAAACCCAGATTTAAAGGTAATGCATTGTTTTAAACCGACTTCAAAAAGGAGGAGGTTTCGATCGGTTTTTTTTTATGTATGTACACCGATTACTCTGAGATTTATGATCCGATTCACGTCATTTTAAGTTCGATGCAGAATAGATGGCATTTGGTCCCATAAAAATATTACATAGTTTGGCCCACTAGTTTTCATTTTACGAAAATTTTTGTTTACTTCGATGATATAATTGTTTTTTGTGTACGGCTTTTTTAGGAATTTTCATTTAGGTTGATTATATATTATAATTATTAACTGACACTAAAAAGTAGAAAATAAAAAAAAGTACGTTTAAAAAAACCGATTTCAAAAACTTAAAAGTATCAAATAACTATTAATTTAATTTAATACACCTTTACCTTTAATATTTTTGAACGTAGTTTTTTTATTAGATTATTCAATACTAATTAATTAAATAAACCTACGATTAAAGGTGCTTGGTTGTCTTTAGATTATTCAGAATATGAAATTTTTTAATAATTAATTTTTAATTTGAGAAAAGCTTCATTACGTCTTGTTGTACAAATGACCAGAGACAGTCAGATGAGATGACTAAGCAAATATTAAGCAAAATTCCTTCAAATTCAAATTCAAATTCAAAAACACTTTATTCATGTAGGTCACAAAAATGACACTTATGAATGTCAAAAAAAATATATAAATATTGTTTCTTATTGAATTTACCGCTACTTCGTAAAGGGTTGAGCTAATGAGAAGAAGTAGCAATAAACTCATTGCCACTCTTTTAAGTCAAGATTTACATTTTAGTTGTTTTACAAATCATTTCAATTACAATATATGCAAAGTGACGCAACAAAAATACTCAAAAGTCAAAAACTGAAAGGCTTACATGAGTAAGTCAAAAAAAGAAAAAAAAAAGTAAATTAATACTTATAAACACAAGAGTTATTGAGTATAGTAGATGCATCAATCCACACATACCGTAAATAAATAGAGGCATTATGTGAGCATTTCATAAAATAAAATATATAATAACTTTAACTTTAAAGGAAATAATAATAATAAAAAAAAACACACCAACTTCGTTCTAGCTTTCGGTTGTGTGTTCATTAAAAGAGCATTTTATTTTTGACAAGTCGGTATCAAAGTGAGTATAAGAAAAAGACGTACTCGTAGGACCAGCTGATGAAAAAATAAGAAAATTTTTTTAGTTCCAGTTTGTATGGTGAGTCCATATGACCATAGACCATACAATCTGTTACATAGACTTCTGACAATTTTACAGATATGCAAGTACTAACAATAATCATACAGGTACGGTAGAGATTGTTCTTTGCATGCTGATGAAATCTTGTGCCTAATGTTTTTTTTTATTTTGATTATTAATTTTTATAATTTTTTTAGCTTAAACTCTCCCATTCAACTTGTGTATTTAATATAATAAAGAATAGATCAAATGATACGAGTACCTACTTTGTTTCAGATTTTCCACCTTTTTTAAAAAAAATCTGAAAAATTTCATTAAAAAGATTAAATACTTTTTCAAATGGGTGGTAGCATAGTTTTGATTGAATTATATATCTAGTAAATAGCCTAAATGTTAACATTTTAATTAAAGGCTAGAATTGCTTAATCTTATACAAACCCCTTTAAAAATAGCAGAGATTTATGCCATTGAAAGTCTCAATTTAAGGTTTTAATATTTTATTTGATTTAATGGAGATATTAAATGAAAACACTACTTAACCTTAATCATAAAAATATAAATCTTAAAAAAAAATATGGAAGTTTTGAGAAAAGGAAAGGTCCGAAGCACCCGCAAGCGGCGAGCATGTATAAAAAGAGTAATGAATGTAGAGGAAACGTGTGAGGTTTGTAAGGATAGAAGCAAGTGGCATTCTATTGTCTCTGCCTACCCCGACGGGAACAATGTGTGTGTTTATATGTATGTATTAATAAATCTATAAAATTAAAGAAATAATTGAAGTTTTGAAATTATCAAACAAATTATCTATTTAAGAAACAAAATTTTATCATCCTTACGCGGTCGCACATGATAGCACGAAGTAGGTGTCAGTGCCTACGCGAGCGCGCGACTACAAGATTACTTACAGGTTGCTCCGAGATTAAATTATGATTTTTTTTTATTTGGTGAATTACGTATATTTTTATGATGACGGTCAAGTAGTTATTACCTGTGTGTTTATTTAGTGTCACCATTGTAGTGCTACGCTGTATTTTTACCAATCATGAACTGATATCGATTAAAAAATTATTTTAAAACTCTCTCTTGGAAGTTTGCTGTTCGCCAACGAAAGTTTCTCCACAGCGTCTAAATACATTAATCTATTAGGTATTCAAGACGAGCTTTACACATCCCCCTTGCTAGCTGTGTCTGACTGGTACTACTCAATACTACGATAACTTTAAAATTATTGTAAGGAAACTTTCATGTTATTAAATATTCTTTAATTTACATTTATATTATAGACTTGTGTCTTAGACGTGTTCGTCCTAAAATACTTATCCAAATGTTGTAAGTTTTCTTGTGTGTTAATTCCGCTATGATATACCTATATAAAATTCTCATGTCGCGGTGTTTGTAGTTAAACTCCTTCGGAACGGCTTGACGGCTCATGAAATTTTGAGTGCATATTGGGTAGGTCTGAGAATCGGACAACATCTATTTTTCATCCCCCTAAGGGTGGTCCACGCCAAATATTTTTTATAATTTTTTTGATATTTTTTTTAAAATTGTTTGATTGTGAGTCAGCATTAAAAAATACATATAACTTCAAATTTTCACCTATCTACGATCAACAGTTACTTTTGTATCGCGATTTTAATATAGGCAATACAACATTTGCTAGGTCAGCTAGTACCTATATAAAATTCTCGTGTCGCGGTCTTTGTTACCAAACTCCTCCGAAACGGCTAAGCCGATTTGTATGAAATTTTGTGTGGACATCGGGTATGAATGAGAATCGACCAACATCTATTTTTATAGCCCAAAATTTCTTTTCCATTTTTTATCGTATTATTAATTTGATGCGTCAGCTAGTAGTATATCTAGCTATTATATAAGATATCTTAGCGCAATTTACAACATTGAGATAATATATTACACAGAAAACTCACATTTCGATAATTATGGAGTTCTGCAAAACATCACCTAATTCAATAAATTTTCCTAAAATACCTATTTTAGCTTTTAAAAAATAGGCAAAAGGACAATATTTAACATACACTTTTTTTCTTTTTTTCAATCCATTAAGCTTGGACGAATTAACCACTGGACGCGTAACGAGGGCTGTGTTCGTCTTTAGCCCCCTACTGAGCTTAATAGCCACAGTAAGGAATATTGCATTATCAGTATAATGCGAGATCTCAAAATGAAATAGTATCATATAAATAGGCAAATATTTGTTTTTTTTTTATGGAATAGGAGGACAAACGAGCGTACTAATGAGCGTAATGCTCGTTCAAATACATATAAATTACATCTTATGAAGTGCCTAAATACAAAGTTTCATGGTGTCATCTTGGACGAACTTCCATCGCCTATCTCAACCCCTCCATTTATTTTTACGCAATAAAAAGAAGCCATTATCTTTTTCCAAACTCTAATCTATCTCTGTACTAAACTTCATCAAAATCGGTTCAGTGGTTTAGGAGTAAAAGCGTAACGAACAAACTTACATTACATGTATAATATTAGTTGGGATAATACTGTAGATAACAGAAATGGCATCTTACAGTAAGTTCTGTTACAAATGCCACATATTTCCGCTTCTAGGAAATATTTTTGGAATTCAGTTTAAAATATTTCTCGTAAAGTAGCTTTCAACATTACCTCTGAAACGAACAAAAAGTTGCCTCATTCAAAGATGCGTTCGCGGTTACTGTTCACAGTTAAAGTTTTAGCTTTTAATATTATATAATTAATATTAAAAACTTATCATGTTACATTTTACATTTTAAGAAATTACAATTAATATTCATTTTCCCGTTTTCCCGTTTTCAAATATTTTTTGGGTGTGTTCTGACAAACCCGCAAATATAGTGTTATATCTTGCCTAAAATCGGCAGGCCGTATGTGTCGTCATGCCAGCATTCATGAAGTTATCCGCAGGGCATTTCTGCTATTAATATACCAGTTCTATAAGAGGCAAATTGTAATGGCAAGCGTTCTGATGAAATTGCCCTGGTGGCTTGGGCACGGAGAAGGGCGCTGGTGTGGGACGCGACTTCCGTCGATACTCTGACTCCTTCTCATGTCCAAGTTACGTCACGGGCTGTTTCGACTGCCTAAGACAGCAAATATGTTTCAAACTGTACCGTTTGGTGGCCAGACACTTGGTCCATGGGGCCCAGAGGGGCGGAGAATGTACAACGTACTATCTACACGCCTCAAAAAGACTACTTGAAACCCAAGCGCTGGAAGCTATTTCGGTCAACGGATACTACTTGGATACTTGGAAAACTTCCCCGTAATGATAGTTGTTATTTAATGTAATGATAGTATTGTAAATATAGTTATATTATTATATATATAGCATACTTAGCATTGTTTTATTTGAAAAAAAGTTCTGATTGGATATATTTTCATATTTTAAATGTAACAGTATTAATTATAACACTGACATCATTGAAACCTTCAATAATCTTTTAAAATGAATTCTGCAGGCTTCACTGAACAAATATAGAAAAAATGACAAAGTTTTGCAGATAGCATAAGATCATAGAACGATTTCTTTACGAGTTCGGTTTCAACTTCATTGCCATGAATTATGCAGAAGAGATTTCCAATGATAAAAGTCGTAACACCCGAGAGTACTCTAAAAGTGGGCACTCCAACTTGCTCCGACTAGATAATGTGGATTTTTATCGAAAACAAGTCGTGTCGTTATATTTTACGCACTTCCTTCTGTCAATGTGCTTATGATTAGGTTCATGTTCGAATAATATGATATTTATAGATATTAAAAATATTTTTATGGTAATATTCTATTTTAATAGCTAATAGGGATTGTAAATTTCTCACAATAATAATGGTTAACAATTTGTTATTTTTTAAAGTGATAACCCTTACTTCTGGGATTAATTACACAAATAAAACTGAAAACTAAATTTTTATGAACCATGTGGCATTCGAATGGTTGGCTCAGTTGGAAAGAGCGCTCGCACGGAACGCGAGAGGTCGTAGGATCGAGTCCCGCATCGTTCATAAAAAAAATTGTTTTCAGTTTTATTTGTTTATGTAAAATTTTATATATATTGATAACATCATTTATTGCACAAAACACGGCAAATACGTAATAAGTAAGCTAACTATAGCCCTTATGAGGAAGCTCAGAGGGCAGGAGAGGCTTCGCACGGAGTTTCCCTGCTAGAAATGGGGAGATCCGTAGTAGAACCAAAGTCACCGATATAGCCCAAATGATTGCGAAACTGAAGTGGCAATAGGCAGGGTGTATAGTTCGATGGACAGAGCAAGCAGATTGAGGCAGTAAATATCTCGAATGGCGACCACGTACTGGTAGACATAGTGTTGCCCCCTCATAAGATGGACCGACGATCTGGTCAATATTACCAGAATAGGTTGGATGCTGGTTACGCAAGAGCGATTGTCATGGAGTTTTTTGGGGGATGCCTTTTCAAGCAGTGGTCGTCTTCCGGCTGATGATGATGATGACGAAGAAGTTACAAACTAAGTTACTTTACTACGTTACTTAATACAATCACTTATAATAGTATATTATAATACAAGTGAGCTAAGTTGCTCATAAAACACGAGGCTGTGGGTTGCAGCCCGAGCCGTGGGCGAGGGCGTAAGTCAGCCGAGTGTCTAGTAAGCAAGTTATTCACGAGTCTCATATACACTTTTCCAACACACTTGTGAGGAAAAAACAAACATTTATTGGTGTTAACCTCTGGTGTTGCAAGAGAATGTGGGCGGCGGTGATCACTTTACACAAGGGTACGCTCGTTTAACCTTCTATTCC
This sequence comes from Leptidea juvernica, assembly GCA_949711755.1. Lineage (NCBI taxonomy): Eukaryota > Metazoa > Arthropoda > Insecta > Lepidoptera > Pieridae > Leptidea > Leptidea juvernica. The sequence continues at coordinate 2,718,237 of CATIXQ010000003.1, read as the reverse complement.
ATAAAAAAAAAATCCAGATTATCGCGATTCTTGTTCTTATTACAGCAAAGAAATCAGGGACAATCATGTTTCTTCAATTATTAGTAAGTATATCTTTAAGGTTTGTAAAAATAAAAATATATTCACATACGCACATGAAATTCGTTCTAAAATAATACGTACATTTAACACTTCATGGCTTATATATATTCGAATTATTGTAATGCATTCCTACCACACGTTTTATATTCCTATAACAGCAAACATAACCAGAAGTTCAAATATGAATTAATGCAGGAAAATGAATGAATGAATGAATGAAAACTTTATTAATAACAAACACAAACCACACAGAATAATAAAAGTAAAAATTAAAGAACTAATAACATAAAAATAATACAAATGACAAAAAAAACAAATATATGTATAATATTATAGTGATTATCAATGACGTCACTGGTGATTATCTTAATTTAAAAGTACTGTGTAGCAGTTATTGTTATTAAAAGGAGCTGACTCAGCGTCATGCTACGTTGGTATAATACCAACACAGCGCTGATTTTCAGCAGCCCCTTGGTGACCCATTGAGTAACTACTATTGTTAAATATTATCTATACTAATATATAAAGCTGCAGTGTTTGTTTGTTTGTTTGTTTGTTTGTTTGTTTGTTTGAACGCGCTAATCTCTGGTACTACTGGTCCGATTTGAATGATTCTTTCAGTGTTGGGTAGTCCATTTATCGAGGAAGGCTATAGGATATGTTTTTTTTTTCAAAATTAGGGATCCGTAATAAAATTGTAATTTTGTAACACAAGGAGTAAAATCGAAAACCTATTTTTGCGTGCGCTGCAAAAACTATTGACAATAGAACAAAATGATGTACAGGCTATAATATAGGCAATATTTTATTACTTATAAAACTATCGCGTGAATTATACTTTATATAGCAAAACAATGTTTGCCGGGTCAGCTAGTTTGTTATATAAAAGGTTCCATTAGTTTATTTATTTTTAAAAGATGATAATTTTAAATAAACCTGATTCCTGCCGCCGAATTCCATCTTCGCACGACACTCCACAAGTTAGGATATCATCCCCACCATCTGGATGTGTGGCGGTCCTCCACAGTAACAGTTTTCAAGGAGCTATCTTCCACGTACTACAAAGCTGTGGAATGAATTCCTTGTGCGGTGTTTCCGGGACGATACGACATGGGTACCTTCAAAAAAAGCGCGTACACCTTCCTTTAAGGCCGGCAACGCTCCTGTGATTCCTCTGGTGTTGCAAGAGATTGTGGGCGGCGGTGATCACTTAACAACAGGTGAACCGAACGCTCGTTTGTCCTCCTATTCCATAAAAAAAGCAATATTCGCAGCGGGAATCAAACTTGGAACCTTTAGCTTGATAAACTAAATAAACACACCATCATGTCAGTAGCTTGCATCTCACGATTGCGACACGAGACTAAAATAAATTAAAGCAAATCCCCCCATGGAACATGTGCCTGCCTAATCCGTCAATAAATCATCACTTATAAAAAATAATTATTGTGTGGCTGGCAATGGCGACTTAGCGGCCACTAGCGGACCTCGAACGATCTCATACATCATGTCACGATTACTGGTATCAAATAAACATTACCCACCCTTGCGACATATTTCGACAGTATTCATATATACAGGGTGTCCCACGGCTATGCCACATGGAGGGGAAGAAACTTAAATATTGTGAAAAGGCATAAAAACATTTATTTTCTCCAAACTGATTCCTTTAGAATTCTTTTTGATGTCATTTCTAATATACTAGATACTACTCTACCGCTTCGGAAACAAATGGCGCTCTGTGAGAGAAGAAGCGGCGCAAGAAACTCTCCCAGCATACCTTTTTTTGCGCTCATTTTAATGAAATATATAGATGTAACAATTCACTAACGGAAGACTGTATTGTAATTTTAAAAAAATATTGAAGTAGGCCTTATTTTGCGGATATCCATAATTATACAAATGATTTAAGTTTTCTTTAGTATTAAATCCGCCAATATTTGTTTTTATGTTTAACATGATAATGTCAGTGGTGTATCCATACGGCAATGTCAACTTTTCATTTTTGTGAACAAAATTTTCCATCAAATCTTAAAATTCATGGTCGTCCTTATATTTCTGATGCAATGTTATGTAGAAATAAATAAGCCTTATGATTAAGCCTTTCGATTCGCATGATAAAGCTACAGGGTATTTTTTTACTGATATAGCGGGTTCGATTCCCGGTTCAAAAAGGCAAGCACTTCCACCGATTCGGAAACAAAAACGCGCTGGGAGAGAAGAACCCCGTTTTCTTTCTTACACTCTTTCAAAATAAAATAATCATTATCGCCTATCAATTACGGTTATCTGATTTTACTGCATTGAAATTAAATTTAAATCTAGCCTTAAATAATAAACAATCTCAAAAACAATTATATTTAAGTGATGTAACCACGTTCATGTCAAACATGCCGCTCCACAGGTGACTTATAGATGTCCAGCGGGTCCATCCATGCTTCCACTTAATAATTACCAATCAATTAATTATAACACTTCATCGTTAAACTAAACTTTTTTAATATAATATGGTGAACATTTTTTATTATAAGATTCTTATTACTGTAATTTCATTGTAGAGCTGATATTCATTTTCAAGTATACAACCTAATACTACGGGTGATCTGGTTCTAGGATCCCCTGCTGATTATTCCCATCGGTTCAGTAGTTTTCGCAGAATAACTGACATTAGACGTTGTTCTGTTCACAATAAAAGCGCTCTAGCGGATGGAATTTCTTAGCTGACCTTTACTCAGCGAAAAGAAAATTTTAATACCAAATTTCAAGTCTGTACGCCTTATTTAAAGCATAACTAGATGCTACTACTGTTCCAGAGATATCGAGATGAGCATAATAATATTTGAAATCTCGTTACCAGGCCATAAAATTTAAAAAAAAAATGAAATAACTGTCAGTTGTTTGGCAGTAAAAGACAGATTGTACACCGTCATATTTTTACAGAACAACGTGTCGGGTTAGATAGTGTTGATATATATATATTACGTGTACAGTTTAGTCCAACTTGAGAGATAGGATAGTTTTTATTACGATTTGAGACCCATAATTATCTTTGTTTCCAATGTTTGTTTAGTATTGACATATTTTCTGCGAGAGAATTTGACACGTGGTTGGACAGTTCTACTGTGAAAGCATTTCATAATAACAACTGGGAGCAGTATTCAGTAAAAAATTCATGATGTTATGAAATATTATTGACAAATTCATAAAAACAGTATTTTATTTATTACTAGCTGACTATAATATGACTATAATAATTAAAATTTTTGGTGTATAAAAATTATATGTTAATTTTTTTAAAGTGATAACCCTCACTTCTAGGATTAATACACAAATAAAATTTGAAAAACAAAATTTTATGAACGATGCAGGACTCGAACCCACGACCTCCGGCGTTCCGTGCCGGTGCTCTAACCAACTGAGCTAACCGTTCGAGTAACGCTTCGTAATAAAATCTTGTTTGCTTTGTTCAACTATCAGGTTGTGGTTTCATCTACAGGATCTACTTTACAGTTGATAACCTGCTCAACCACAATATTTGCATATTAAGAAATTGACTTGAGACGTTGCTCTTGTAAATCTAAACAATTTGTTATGTTTTTAAAGTGATAACCCTCACTTCTAGGATTAATACACATGCTACATTATCCCCGAGTGTTATACGCTATATTACATTTTCAAAAAAATAGGAATACCTACTAAAAGTCCAGTAATGTAACCCAAGGTGTAAAATACGTACGCGAACGACGTCGCGGGGTATCAGCTAGTAGTATATAAAACAAAGAATCGGTAACGTATAGATCGTCACGTGCACTCGCGCCACCGGCGAAGCACGATCTGCGTCCTGCGAGTTGCGACGCGTTGGTATTCCGACATTGTACTCTACCCTCGTCGCATATCTAATCGCGATCGTTGCCTGCACTGCAAGCCCGCGGGCTTTATCCCCTGAGACATCGACTCTAGCCATAATCACCCTATAACTATAGCGTAGTATTCCTAGTCCTAAACGGGGTAGTCTTTGATTTGATGACAAAAATTGAGACAATTCGCGTTACATATTTTTATAAAGTTCTTTATTTTATGATTAAAGTCAGATAAATATTGTTAGTTTTACTTCTATTATATTCATTATTAGCAGTAATATTTATCTATGCAACTGTTGGGAAATAAGGAGTATTAAAACACGAATACCTAATTATCAATAGTTGCAAACAAGACTTTATCTACACCCATAATTTGAATCCCCTAAAAGTTCTGAAACAGTTAGCTTACTGCTAACATTAAAACAGCCAGTCCTAGTAGTAACCTAATATCATCCATTACTACCCAGTAATACTAAGTAATAATATTATACAAATAAACTAAGTATTAATGAAAGAATTATTTATTTTAGTGCAGCGTTTAAAATATCTGGCGGTGTGCAGTCAAAACTTGAATCGCTTGAATTTTTTGTAAACAAAACAAAAAAAACGAAGAAAAATGGCAGGGATTCGAATAACCTACTATTTTTTTTTTCGGCGCGCGACGTTTTGGTAGTGTGGAACGCGCGTAAACGAAAATGTTCTTTTTTTTAAATTCATACAGATACCACACATCGAGCAATAAGAATGTGGCTGTCTGTTGAAACTCCTTGCACATGAAGGGATGAAAAAAAACAAAGGAGTGTTATTATGAAATTCAGTACAACATTACAACAACCGTTTGGAGATGTAATGGTTATTAGGACATTTTGTGTATTAATGTTGGCAATAAGCTAACTGTTTCAGAATCTTTAATAGAGGATTTAAAGCATGGTGTAGATAAATTAAATTACATAGCAGACGGTAATCACTGGTTGGCTCTGCACAAGGTTTCTTAGTGAGCCATTCAGATGAATTTAATACAATGTTAAAGGTGCCTCTTTGTTTCTGTTTTGAGACACACACTGTAAATTTATACTAGGCATCAAGAATGTAATTATTATGTGTAAATAAATAAAAAATATAACCTAAATAATCATTCAGAGAAAATTTTAAGGAAATATACTTTTGAACTGTCGCTTCTCAAGATATTATTGATCATAATGTTTTATATAAATGTACTAGAAATTGTGATTATCATAATGTTAACGGAGGAAAAAGATGATTCGTTATGCCTACTACACGGTTAAGTCGAGTTAGCAGGTCTTTTGTTGGGCGATATATATGCTTTTACAATATGGTCACAGAGAATATTTCTAAACAAATTCATTACTAAGTTAATGTGGTTACTATAACATAACTGACTTTCTTAATGATACCACAGATTGGAAGGGAGCAACCGCCTCAGGCTTTTTAAATAGTTATTTTATTGTAACGAAAAAAAAAGATCTCCACTGAGTTTCTTGCAACCTCTTATCTAGGTTTCTATATGTAGAACAGATGATCAATAAATTAGTGTTTACACATCATTTTATGAATTTTATTTAATCAAATTAATTTAAGTAAAAGCTAATCATAGCATGCAAGAGCCATTTCAGATATTAGCGGTAACAAACAATAGTTTACTAGGGAGTATTTTGTAAACATTAATGTACAACTAGTAAAATACTATTATTTTGATATGACCAATAGAGCAGATGCGTATATTTTATTTATACGTATTAGATTATTACATAAAGTGAGATATCAACAAAGAATTTTATTTTTACAAATGAATTAGACTTCAGCATATAAATAATTGCCAAACTGAACTGGCAGTGAGTAGGTCACATAGTTCGACGGACAGATGGCCGTTTGGGGTAGAAAGTCCTCGAGTGGCGAAATGATCTGGTCAAGATCGCCGGATTATATTGGATGAGGGCAGCGCAGGAGGTCGTGTAGATCTTTGGGAGGCACCTTTGTCCAGCAGTGGACATCTTCCGGCTGATATGATGATGATGATGATAATATGAAATTAAAAAAATCCAATTCAATGTCTAATCCAATTTAGATTGTCACGTAAACGAAAGATAAAAGATATACAATTATTTCCGTACGCTTAAAGTAGGTTTACTCCAAAGTTTATATGTTTTATTTATTCATCAACATTCTTATTTAAACCTGCTGTAAATATTTTTTAAGAAAACTTCTAAGCGATGACATCAGCGTCGCTACCCCTAATACTTGCAAATTAAAAAGCACGTTTGTCCCCGGGGGCTCTCATTTTGAGATGGGTAGTAAGCGAGGGTGCACGGGCAAGGCTGATGGTTGACAACCGACAATCGATCATTAATTACATTTTATACATTATATTTACGCCACATGTTACCGCGTCCGTATAAAACCGAAATATGCCAGCCGCTTTGATGTTTATTTTGATTTTAAATGTTTACAACTAGATACCGCACCATCTAAGAACAATAGCTTTTTTACTACGGCAACTATTTAGATGCTAGTGTAGGTGGTATCTTGACAATCAATCAACTATCAAATTTTGTAACATACGCTTCGTTTTATTTTACATTGAAACAATAAAACAGAAAATACTTACTGATGGTATGTGATCCCAGCGTCTTTCTTATTTCTTGCAGTATTTTCTTTTAAAGTTTTACTACGCAATCCGGCATTTCAGTTTCAATTATTAGCAAAATTTTAGCAGAACATGTGACACGTCAACGTCACACATTGTTGGAGACTGGCTCGAGTACGCCCACTTGGGCATAGTATTAGTTGCCTCACTTTGCGACTTCGCCTGCGGTATCTAATTGGAGCGCAGCCGAGACCAATCCTTAATCTTAGACTCATACAATGTTTGAACTTGGTTTGAAAAAAAACAAAATTTCGAACGAAATATAATTAATATTCGTATGTACAATTGATCATTAAAGATGTTTTTCAATTACATAATATAATACGAAAGCTATTTACTTACGAGACATCGTATTATAATTAAATGGTTAAATTATCATTAACCTAACCTAACCTAACCAAAATTAAACAAAAGCAAAAATCAACCGCAATGTAATGCCATCGCAAACACAATCACCATGAATGTTTACATGTTTAATCATTAATTACTAAGTAATAATTGCTAGTGGACGGAACCACGCAGTGAAAGGGAACTATATGAAAACGACGAGTAGGCATACTGAAAAGAAGGTCGGCTGATGAAGAAATAGAAATAGCTGTGAAAGATTGGCAAATAATGGGTAAAGACGCGTGGAAAAAGTTGGAGGAGTTCTTCACCCGAGGAGGGGTTCATATCCAAATTCAAATTTTTAACAAAAAAAAACCGACTTCAAATACACTACTCCAAAACTATAGATATTATATGCATTAAAAAGTATTAAAATAATATAATATACAATTGTGTATTCTTAGACAATGTAACATATGTAATATAAATACAGCAAATTTAAGACCTTTCTGGTTTTGTCATGGATGCCATTGTCAGATCTGGAACAAATTACAATGGGAAGCACCAGCTTACAAATAAAAAATGAATGATCAAAATCGGTTCACCCAGTCGAAAGTTCTGAGGTAACAAACCTACCGACGTATTGAGAATCTCCACCAGTTTTTGAGTCGATTAAAAATAGCACATACAAATAAGTAACACGTACTAACATATAGATATTAAGAAAAATATTAACTAATAATAAATAACACCATCTGAAATGTACATTATATTAACGATATGAAATAAAAAGGCTTTATTGTTATTATTATTATAATTAATTGCTAGTGAAATTGTCAACAAATCAATTCAATTAATTTTAATAACAGATAATAATCTATACCATTAAATCGTAATATATTACAAGATCGGGCTATTTAAGATCCTACAAAGATAAAAGCAACATAAAGTTTATCCAACAATCACACACGACACACCAACAGAGTGTAGTGTGTGTGGGTTGAGTGTAGATAAGCATCTGCTGAGTGTTCCCCTTGTTTCCCGATCGACACACGCTCCCTGTTGCTATTAATTTCTGAGCCCCGTCACAAAGCTAATACGGAGGCTTGGACAAAATGCGATTATATTTGCAAGTGAAATCCGTGTAACGATATAATTCCGCGCAGATCCATTGGCGTGCTAACAATGCGAATACGTTACAGATATAGGCTCTTTGTGTTTTTCTGCGGTTTGCTTTGTATCTGTTCTCATAGTTTATGGATGCATGTTTCCTTGAATATTGTTTTCTTTCTACAAATCTCATATTAAACGTTTTTTGTGTTTTATCATTTGACAATCATAATGATAACATGCCTATTACTCCGTTAAGTAGAGTTAGTAAGTCTTTTATTGGGCGATGTATATGCTTTTATCTACACCCATGCCTTAAATCCTCTATTAAAGATTCTGAAACAGTTAACTTATTGCCAACATTAAAAACACCCAATGTCCTAATAACCATAACATCATCCAAACGAGTGTTGTAATGAAATTAAGTACTACATTACAACACTCGTTTGGATGATGTAATAGTTACTAGGACTGGCTTTTTCAATGCTAGGAGTAAGCTAACTGTTTCAGAATCTTTTACGGAGGTTTCATATTATGGGTGTAGATAAAGTCCTGTATGTAATTGTTGATAATTAATTAGGTATTAAAACACTCATGTGATACTATTATAAACCCACATTCGTGTTTTAATACCCCTTATTACACAACAGTTGCTTAAATAACTATTATAACATGATCCCAGAAAATGTACAAAACAAATGTGTTACGAAATTCGAAAGAATTGTTAATAAACGTTTGTGTGGTAATAGTTATATATGCAACTGTTGTGTAATAAGGGGTATTAAAACACGAATGTGGATTGTGATAATAGTATAACATGAGTGTTTTAATACCTAATTATCAACAGTTGCATACAAGACTTTATCTACACCCAGAATATGAATCCTCTAAGATTCTAAAACAGTTAGCTTACTGCTAACACTTAAAACCAGTCCTAGTAGTAACCTAATATCATTCATTACTGATTATATACATATAAACTAAGTATTGAAACAATTATTTATTTTAGTAGTAATTTACATCTTTTGCAGCGTTTAAAATGAATCACTCATTTTTTGTAAACAAAACAATAAAAATATTGAAGCAAAATGGCAGGGATTCGAATAACCTACTTTTTTTTTACGGCGTGCGACGTTCTGGTAGTGTGGAACGCGCGTAAACGAAAATGTTCTTTTTTTGAAATTCATACAGATACCACGCATAGAGCAATAAGAATGTGGCTGTCTGTTGAAACTCTTTGCGGATGAGGGGATCGAAAAAAAAACATAGGAGTGTTGTTATGAAATTCAGTACAACATTACAACACTCGTTTGGATGATGTAATGGTTATTAGAACATTGGGTGTTTTAATGTTGGCAATAAGCTAACTGTTTCAGAATCTTTAATAGAGGATTTAATGCATGGGTGTAGATAAAGGTTATTATACTCTAAAATATTTTCTTAATGATACCACAGATTGGGAATGGAGGCCCTTAGGCTATTTAATTAAAAATGTTTACGACATAACATTGTAACCATATTTTTATGAAAAAAAAAGAGCCCGTAGAGTTTCTTGTGGCCGTTCTTCTCAGGTCTGAGGCATAGTTTTTCGAATCGAAACGGTAATGTTCGTCGTTCAATAAGTGATTTGAAATCCTATTTTGAATAAAAATATTTGAATTTGAATTTGCTTTTGCTTGTTGATTTTGATGTGATACATCTATTAGCACACATCGCAGTAAAATTTACCAGGGTGACGTCACAAAAGCGGTATGAGTCTCTCTCATGCCATCATGACCCGGGGTGATAATGGATCAACGAAAGTCCGAAGTAGATTTCTAAATAGTAATTGCTAATAGGTTTCACAATACGATCTAAGACGTAGAATAATCAACGAGTTCAAACACGTGGTCATTCTTGATAGAGCTTCTAAAAATATGAGTTAAGTCTGAATGAATAACTAATCTTTGTCGAATGTATTATTATATGATTATATATATTATATGAGTATTTACTGAAATATAGTTAGCATCTCTTGTTTTTTGTTATATTATAATTTTTACAAGTTTTATAAGTAAACCCGTATTGATCGTTAAGGAGAATAATTTATAACGTTTTTAAATAGTTAACATATTATTAGTAAGTAGAGAACAGTTTAATAAAAATTATGTAGTAACATAAGAGGTTTAAACAAAAACAATAACGCAAAACAAAAAAAAGTTATCGAAAAATAACATCAATTAAACATTAGATATTTTTTGATGTAACTTTTATTTTTCTTTAAAGATCCGTTTACTTGTTCAGTTAAGTTTATAGATGAGATGCAAAGAGAGGAATTATTACAAAGACAACTCTACGTTCATATATCATTCTTTATGAAGAATTACGTTTTTAACTTGTTGAACTAGTCTAACAGTCTCTGCATACACTTTGAAACTTTGTGACCCCTCGATAAAAAATTCCCACCAAACCTCTGTCTTAAATATGAACGCCAACACCACAATCTGTATAAAATAATATAAAAAATTCTTCACTTGTATGTTTGTTTGTAATTGACTCCTTTGGGCGATTTTGACTCACTCTAAACGGTCAGTATTTATTCAAACTTCGTAGATTTATCGAGGACCGATTTATATAACTTTCATGTATAGTTGATAAGGCAAGAATTGGTGTGCGTTTTAATTTCCAACCATAAACTTTAGCCGATTTATTTAGTATTAACAATTTTTTGAATACCAATTTTTAATTCAACAAAATAATCAAGAATATAAATTTCAAATTTTTGAGGAAAGAGCCTTATTCGCTATTGCAATGAATAGTGATTGAGTTTCCGATTAATTTTGCTCCAATTAAAATTATAGTTTAAAATACGAAAAAAACACGCTTTTATAAATACACCAAGCAAAACGCTTCAATGAAGGGAATCGCCACAGTGACACTGCTCTACCAAGACGTTGGCGAGACGAATTCGATTACATTAAAGATAACTGAAACTATAATGAGGTAGACTATTATGAAGACAGACATGTCGCAATAGACATTTTATTTTAAATATTATGAATTGAGATAATTCATACATTTGGAGGCTGGTGACAACAGGCCACGTTTATTACTTAAGTATGCATTACAAGCTACGTCTTACACCCGCGATAAGTTTTCAGTCACTTTGTTTTAGTGTGCGTGCGTGAAAATAGAGGTTAACAATTCGCTGTTATTATTTTGACGTGTTCATAGTTCATATTATCTTGAGTGTTAAGTCCGCTAAGATTTGTTAGTTAACATGGAGGATGCAAACGGCCTAGAGTTGCTAGCACTAAACGACTGGGTTAGTTGTTAACTTGAAACTCTGATGAAACCAATTGGAAAACCATTTTGCCTTTTTTGTATGATAATAAGGGATGAGACGAGCAGGACGTTCACTATGCAGTGCCCCTCAAGATTCTTGAAAAACCCAAAAACTCTGAGTGCCACTACAATTGCGCTCGTCACCTTGAGACATAAGATGTAAAGTCTCATTTGCCCAGTAATTTCACTAGCTACGGTGCCCTTCTGACCGAAAAACAATAATGCTTACACATTACTCCTTCACGGCAGAAATAGGTGCCGTCGTGGTATGTCCACTGGTGAAGTAAGCTGCTATGATAGTGTTAGCTGAACCAAATCCCACTAACCTACTTATAAAAGATGGAATTTATTGCTGATGTATGCTAGGATGATTGTAGGGATCCTACTCTGGGAGCTATTGCAACTGTCCTTGCAAAGAAACAGAAAATCCATAAAAACAAAATATCAAAATTTATTTAATTAACTCTGATATGCCAACATGTCCCGCGTCATAGAAGCCACCTGCTGAACTCATCAAATCAAAATCAAAATCAAATCAAAACTGTTTTGGCGCCAAACCTAGCGCCGGCCACTTGAGACGCTATATCCACTTGTGTTTACAATAATCGAGGTATGCATTATACGGGTTATGTTACGGGTTGCTAGATAAACAAGCTTGCTTATTGTACTTCAAAAACGTGATTTATGATAGATTCGTGCTGTGATGTCGCCGCTCTTTCAGATTTGTAGGAGAATTTGTGACTATTTTACTAAACGCGTCAAAATACAAAAAAAAATTGCAATTGAATTCTTTGAATTATTTCACACGTTATAATATGATCTTATGATTTATTTAAAAAAAATCTAATATATATTGACAAAATAATAATATGTATAATAAAATAACTCCCCAAAATCTAATACAACACACAAATACTACAGAAGTAGGGAAGGTCAGTGCGACGACAATGATGCAAATTAGCTAAAGCGTCTTCGTGTTATAGAATATGAATTACCTATATATTTATTGTAACTTCGTCCACCAGAGAAATCCACTCGTCTCTCCGCATCGAGACATTTATAGACATTGTAAAATACAAAGTGAGGGGAACAGTAATAAAAATTCCGCGCCGAAACAACAAATTAAACGAACTCGAGCCACTCGAAAAGCCATAAGTACTCACTCATCTCAATTGCCATCGATAAGAAATCCAAGCCGCGCCGATGTATTCCAAGCACGTTCCGGCTTACGGTTTTTTCTCAACGCCACTGTTGCCTTTGAAACAAATTGCCTTTTAAATTCTTCACAATGAAATGTTGACGGAGTTTTATTAAATCGAGTGTAACCATTCCTGACATTACGCAAATGGCGGGTCCTCCCCTACATCTGTCGTACGGATGCACCCCCTTAATAAGTGTTAACACTCGCCGGCTGCCGCGAACATTCAGCTTCGTCCCGGCTTAAGCTAAATCTCTACGAATTCTTGATACAAATTAATATTGTACGGCGAGCGTTACTTGTAATTTCATTTGGGATACCTCAGTGCCATTCGCATTCAGATTATGACAGTGCAATACGACAAATTCATTTAATAATGCTTAAATAGTTCAACACAAAATGAGTTATTTAATATCAAAATTTAGTCTTCTTTAGTGCATCATATCGCAACAAATCCGATTCCTCATCGTTTTAGTGGTTTTCCTTTTTGTTTTTTTTTTGTTGGCGGTTATAACAATTTATATACTTTTTTAACTTTTCCAAACCAAGAATACGATAGAGGTAAAATTAAATTAATTTATGAAGTATTTTGCCCTTATTCGATAATAGCAACTAAACATTTTAATTTAATACATCTTCGATCATTATAACGAAGTAATAAAATTAAAACTTTCCTCGAAATCAAAATATCAGTACAGCCGTCAACTACTGTCATAATATATCTCCCACAGATGTGGTTTTTCATTAATTATGTTATATATTTACATATTATTTATATTTGTTATATTTTTCTCTTAATGTCTTAGCTGTTCTTGAAAAAAAACTGATGAAAATAAATTCTAAAGAATAGTGTAAGACTCACATTATATTTTCATAATAACTTTTATATTCAATACATAGTTATCCTAAAACGACAATCATCGATCTGAGTGATTATTTTGTCATTAATAGTAATTAATATTCGACATACAATGTTGTTTGTGAATCTCAGAAAATATAAAGAATCAACAATAGTGTTAAACTCGAGAAGTTTTAACTTCTCAAAATAAAATCTCGCACGTGAAGTGACGAAATTCATATCCATTTTTCAGACCATTAACTGTTGATGTGCATCACAATAACGGAACGTTTGTATAAAACGAGTACGGGACCAAATAGTTCGGAACTGCCACCGACGCGAACGCTGTAAATGTAAATGAACAATTGTAGTTCTCGTGAACGCAATAATAATTATTATTTCAGTTGACTGCGGGGACGAAGGCGACACTAAAGTCCCCGGAATGTTTCCCGGACCGTACTTTTGCCATTTAACGGCAAACACTTCTGCTATTCCTAAATTATTATCAGAGCTTTCATCACTTGGCTCGCTAACAAAAGGTCTTTCTAAATGTAGCTGCGACGTGATTTAAGTTCTACAAGTTTGATTCAGCTACGCCTCTGCGGCTATTGTTCTCGGCTAGAAATCATAGTTCATTGAGTACGATGTGAAATCTTGATTAATTCGTTACATAGTTACGAGTTGTTCCCGAACCAAAAGTTTTGTACAACGCTACCTCAAATTTGAAATTATACTTTCATTATTTCAGTTTCTATGCCTACAGAGCAGTAGCGTATAGAAATATTTAATTATGCAAGCAATTAATTTTTAATTACATGCATTGCGTTTTCGACTGCAGCTAATTAATTAAGGATGTGCATAGTTGATCATTATTTTATTCAATAAAATTTGTCTAGTTGATCCTGAGTGAGGCTAACGGAAAAAGTAAAACTTTTTTAAATCTGTTTTTCATAGCTGATCAGAATTGACCAACATTTCCCTCTTTATGAACAGAAAATCTTCTGGTGACAGATGGTGACATTAATAGAGCATTGTTTGAATTAAGTGTGATTATTTTCCAAGTTGTTAGTTGTAAGACGTGTCGAGCAATTTTTAGGTTTAGGGATAGGTAAGTTCCTAATATATTTGCACATCTTTACACCCCATACAAACCCCAGACCGGAAATTCTCTTTTTTGTGGTATAAAATTATCGCGTAGGAATTTGTTTTGTTTAAATATTAAGGTAAACAAAATATATGGATGGGCGGCATGTATATAGTTATATAGTGCATATAGTTACGTAGTAAGTAAATTTTACTTATAATGTATGTAATTTTACAAAGAATTCGAAAATGAAATGCGGTGGGTGAGTAAAGTTGACACGATTGAACAATTAAAACTAGGTATAAAGAGTAATTTTTGTGGTTAAAGGTGTAAGAATTAAAAACTAAAGTATATTTTTAATCATTTACAAAGTTTGAGTAGCCTCTCCGTTTGATGTGATCCGGGGATAATAGATTAAAGTTTTACGCTATCGACGTTTTTGATACAATATCTTGCTTGTACCGGTTCTCCCCTCTCAGTGCGCCCTTTTGTTGCCAGTGGTAGTGATTTAAGCGACATCAAAAAAACAATTAAATTATTAATTTTGAGAAAATAGATGACTTTTATGACTTTAATAGTTCTTAATTGGTCATATATTAGGGGTATGAAATTGCCAATTTTAACTGAAAAATTGAAATTAGTTTTTTTTTAATTTTACATATTTATTTAATTATAATAATTATTACCATTATTATCTATACATTACTACCATCTAATAGGAAGGTAATTTTTGCGATAGAACTGCGGTGGTCTAGATTCGACAAATTGTGTGGAAGCATTTTGTACTGCCTCCTGTGACGAAAACTTTTTATCACGTAGAAAATTGTCCAAATCACGAAAAAAATGGTCTGGCAAATACGGAGGGTGACGAATGGTTTCTAATTGCAGTTCCTGTAGAGCTAGAACGGTTTCTCGTGCTGTATGAGATCTAGCGTTATCATGGAGCAATAATGGTCATGAGTCGGGGCTGTTTCACTGCTAGTTTTGCTATCATTGTTCGGAGTTCGGCACAGTAGACATCCGTCCGTTATTGCTTGACCCGATCAGAGAAAGCTATACTGAATAGCACCATGCTGAGACCACCAAACAGTTACCATTACCTTTTTAATGGTAAACCTTGATTTAAGACACTGTTGCAGCATTTGACCTGTGGTCAGCACATCCATATAAAACCTCGTAATTGTCACATCTCGAGAAACTCCATGCTCGTCAATCGCTCCACGTGTAAATAAGAATAAAATATGCATCTACAAAAGATGTTATTTCAAATGATTTAAATAATTATTTTTAAAAGATAAAATTGTTTGCCATAAACATTGCATTCGTAATTTCGAGCACCGTTGCCAATTAATTATGTAAAGTGTTGCAATCTACTGAGCACAAATAACTCCTGCAACTGTGATTAGCTGAAACAGTTTCGCCAATAATTATGGCTAGGGCGGCCGCGGCACAAACGCGAGTGTAGTATCATATTCGGGGTGCAGACATCACGCCAGTAATTTGCTAACCATAAATTACACGTTTAACTGAATTACGCGCGTTGAAAGCATTCCACTATTTCCAAATGTGAACCATTCTCATTTTCGTGAAGCTCTCGTGCATCCACTGATATGTAGGCATTCGACGCACTTCACAAAATGAGCTCGAATCGATGAAATTTAATTAACGAATCCGCTGTCTACGGCACCGTATTTCCTATTTTACAAGCGCATGATCCACGAATTATTTAGGAGATTTCTAGAACGTGCAATAGTTTCGTAATCGTTAAAATATTAATATTTGTTAAAATGTTGTTGTTTGTTTTTTCCTCGGTTTTGAACCCTAGATATTACTTATTAGATATTACTAGGGTTCAAAACCGAGGAATAATAAAGATTTGAAATAAGATCAATACCATCTTTATCAGTGTGTCTCTTTTTGCATATTTTTTAGCGTAATTATTATAATAACATTCAAATTACTGTGCTGCAGTTTGATGCCTAGCTATAAATATTATACTTTCTATGTGCTTTATAAATTGTTTCAAAACGAAAGTTACTATCTTTAAAATTACTATCTTTTAAAGTGACATTTGTCTCGGAAATGTCTGATGAAATAGATCATGGTTCTCAGGTTGATGCGATTTATACGCTCTTAGCATCGCCTTCGACAAAGTGAACATTACGCTACTTGTATCTAAAATAAATCAACACAGCATCGAGAGTTCGCTGCTGAAGTGGTTTGACTCCTATTTACAGAATCGACCTCAGTGCGTTGTTGTGGATGTACATAATTTTCAAACGTATCTTGCTACATCTGGTATGCTACAAGGTTCCCATCTGGGGCATTTACTTTTTTCGATATTTATAAATGATATAACAAATAACATCAATTTTTACTCATTAACTTTGATTTCACATTTCCGATGGCTACAGACTACATTATTCCCGAATACCTAAATCATTTTTTTTTTTGATAACAGAACAGCGTCTGTCGTCTGTATATATTATAGTGAAAAATTACTATTTTTGATTAAAAGGGCGCCGTACAGCAAAACGCAAAATAATTACTTCATTATCGACCTCACACTCTTTAGCAGAAGGAATCGAGAGAACTCGGCGCTCATATGTAGCAATTTTAGTATTTTTAAGCAAGAAGCAGCTGGTACAGTGGAAATAGTCAAGAAGTCTACAAATGCTAACCAGGGAGGCTGGATTTCTCTTTGACAAGTATATGACAGGCGGCGAAGATATCTGTCTCAATTAAGATAACTTAACGAGTATAACCATTCAAATTTCCAAATTCAAATAAATAGGTCTAATGATAATTCCATCGAATTTATCAAGTCAAATGAAATCAAATAAAATCAAAACGAATTCATTCACTCAGATCAAAGCTTTTGATTGAACACTATTTAATGTCAAAGTAATTAAATTGTACAATTTACCACTACTACGCAAAAATTTGACTTTAATAAGAAGAAGAAGTGGCAAACACTCATTGTCTCAAAATCAATTTTTAACAGTTTCATCATATAATAACATTTTAAAAAGACTCACACACAATACACACTGTGTGACAGCAAAAAAAATCTTAAACGCTCCGACTCCCTCGAGTAAATTAAAAAAAAACAACGTGCTTAAGTTCAAAAGTTGAACAAGTTCTTCCCATATTGGTTATTTAATAATTTATACACTTAATATTTTCTGAAAAAGAGGTTTAGATGCAATTAATAGAAATGTGCAGAGATAAAAATGTACGGTTTGTTTCGGTGCCAATCATAATAATATACAGGGCGTCCCACGGCTATGCCACAAGGGGAAGTACCTACCTTAAATATTGTAGATGATACATTTTCCTGAAAGAATACTCTATTTTAATTAAAAAAAAATATAAACTGCATTCATAGATTTTTAAATAATTGCCTGGCTGAACCGGATTCGAACCCATTAGCCATTTTTTAATATTTATTTATAGTTAATAAATGAAATGGAACTATATTTTAAAAGGGTAAATTATCCTTAAAGCTATTATGTATCTTATGAAGCCTATTGAATTAGTTGCAAGCAATTCCTTATTTCGATGTGATAAATGCGGTAGAAGAAACTCAATTAAGCGACGTCTCTCCGCAAAGTCATGTGATCCAGCAGTTCATAGAGTACTGGGTCCCCGACAATTCGAGCTGCTGCGTTGGACGCGGTCAAATGAATCCAGCTGATACTGGGGTGCACCAGACCAGAGAGTATATCAACTACAATTAACTTATCCTACATTTTAACTTAAGTTACGAATGGGTATCATAAAATGTTAGATAAATCACTTTTGATTTACATGTTATAGAGTGATCTTAGTTTTATAATACTACGATTTTACTACCTCCTGATATCTTCATAATTCCGAAAATTATCACATAATCCCCATTTTTATGGACCATTTGGAATTATACTCAACGTAAAAAGTAGCATCCAAATCAGTACATAAAATAAATATGCCATAAAAATGCAAAAGAACAAAACAAGTTGTACCTACATGTAATGTATCTACACTATAATACTTAAAAATGTATATTTCCAACGGGATTGGTCAGCAAATTAGTGTTATTTTATCGGAATAACAATGCCTTGCAATACTTTAAGAAACACTTGAAGCATTTAAAGCCACTGCTTAAAGTTATATTCTCTGTATAGAGTACAGGATCCGAATATAAAAACGCCCTTCACCCATCCGTATGGATAAAAAATTATAGTATACCAAATTTAATAGTTAAAAAATATAAAGCGAATTACTCGTCTTCAAAATGTATATTATTAAAAGTATTTATTACTTGTATTTTTTACTAAATTATAGCCTTGACAGAATTTTTCTCTCGCAAAATACTTATTAACATTTACATTTGTTAAAAAAAAATCGAAGTTGTATGTATTTTTTAATGCTGACGCATTATCAAACAAATTTCAAAAAAAATTAAAAAAAGAATCGTATGACCACCCCTAAAATTTAGGGGGGTGAAAAATAGATGTTGGCCGATTCTCAGACCTACCCAATATGCACTCAAATTTCATGAGAATCGGTCAAGCCGTTTCGGAGGAGTTCAATGTTTAACACCATGACACGAGAATTTTATATATTAGAAGATAATAATGTAGTCATATCGTCTGAATTGTTTAAAGAATAGATCATTTGTATATCTAGACTATGACAGCTGTGAAAACGTCGAAAAAAGAACTATCCTCTATCACATACTACATAATTATGTCTACTGTGCCTCTATTTTGAGCAATTCACGCAAACTAACATAAAGTGTCATACAAGTCGCGAGTGTACGACTTAGCCTGTTACGCACACTAAACTAATATTCCAGGCTTGTTTTTATCGGTTGTCTAACAGCAAGAGACTATCTAGACGTATATATTATCTAAGGTTTAAAGTATGGTAATATAATAGCATTTATTTACAACTTATATCTACTTATTTCAAGGGTCTTACTCCTACCAAAGGTTGAAAACGCCATATTGTCATCATGATATAAATGTAAGTTAATCTACGATTCTTAATTTTTCAGAGCTATCACTCACAATATAACTTTTAACGTATTAAATTTGATAATACTTTTCATCCATAATAAAGATGGGACAGGTCGCTTCCTGTATGGATCTTAGATGGATGGATGGATCATATTGTGTTTTGCAGTACATTGGACTATCAATCTACTATTAACTATTATTATTAAATATTACAAAGAAGTAACTCAGAGAGTGCCCACCTAGTGTTAAGCGGCATCATCTATCGTAACGCATAATAAAACAATGTGATGCGTAGCGAGCCGTTACACAACCCCGATCGCATCCCCGAATCCGTGAGAATTATCGATAATGTCCAATTTACAAGGCAGAAGCTTCTCGCTAAATTCCAGGTGAACACGGCAGCGGCGGATTTTTCTGGCTTGAAGCAATAATGGGCAAACATTGTTGTGATATTACTGGACCAATAAGACTTAACATCTTCAGACTTAAAGTGACTAACGGAACTGCTACTTGAAATATTGGTCTCAATCAAGATCTTGATCATCACTGCATTGTATTAGACAGAGACAGAGCTTAACACTTGCCATCAAATAAAAGTCTCGTCAATTTTTCTAATTAAAAAGAATTACCTGTAATTACAGCAGTAAAACTATTTATAGCAACACTGGAGCTAATAATCCAACAATTAAAATGGAGAAGAAAAGGCATATTATTCAACGGAACCACGATAAAACTTCGATTTACGGACGACCTAGTGCTGCTATCTGAATCTAACACACAGCTGCAAAGAATGATCCAGGCACACAGCGAGGCTTGCAACTGGGTAGGGTTGCAAATAAGCCTGATAAAAAAAATAATGACGAACAGCGCTAAGAGAACAATATCGGTCGACACGAACCTTTAACATACACGGAACATACATATACCTTGGAAATTCGGATTGAATTAACCTGAAATAAGGATTGGAGTCAAAAAGAGATTTTCAAAAGTAACTTATCAATTAAAGTAAGCTCGAAAATATTTAACTCTTGCCTGTTGCCCTAGTTAATGCGTACAAAACCAGAAAGCTTAACGATTATATAAAAAAAATAACGTGTCAACGAGGCTTGGAACGCATTGTGTTAAATATACAAAAAGTCCAAAAAAAACGTCACACCAAAATACGTAACTACACAAGCACGTCTACAAGACCAAAGATGGACCAAAAAGGTGACTGTATGGAAAGGACCCCAAGAGGTACGTAAAAGAGGAAGACCCTATGCTAGATGGGAAGATTAAATTATTCAGTCGGCTAGCACAAACCAGAGAAGGCTTGCAATCTTTGGAGGAGGCCTTCACCAATAGAGGGGTTCTTGCCAATATAAATTCAAACATAAGGAAAAATAATAATTTAAGTACTAACAATTAGGTTTACAAAAGTTACTAACCCTAGCAATGAAGCAATTAATTTTTTTTTAACTCCTTACTGCAAGAAATAAAAGAATTCTTTATTTTAATGTTATATATTTATTAATTATACCAGCACCCTTCAATTCAGAAACATCGAGGAGAAAAAACACATAGGTGACGCGGTAGTATTGACTAGACCTACACTCCAACTGTTTTAAGTTTCCTACAAACCCCGCACATAAATGGGTTGCCTAGTATATCGAATTATCCACCACGTTTACGATATTTAGTATTTTGTAAAGATAAATTACTAACTAAAACCATAATAGTTCGTGATATGAATTTCGTATTTCTAGTTTATCATTCATCATCGCACACTCCCTAATGGCTATCGTGCGATCACAGTCCGGCTTCTTGTTAACAATATTACTGATATACAAAGATCGTTATTGTAATTTTTTTAAGATGAGATGTATCCAGACGAGATTGACAGACACCTGATGGATAATGATGGGCCCTGCCCCTATAATACCGGGCCGTTCAGAATTATAATTAGCCTATTAACTTCACAGTAATTTCCCATTAAATTCACTTGTACCAGCGTCTTTCACACCAAAAAAAATAATAAAAACATTTAATGTTCGCACATTATTGCTCGACGGCAGACAAACGCATCGCTGCGTGCAATAAAGTTACACTTAATAGTATGCAACTTTATAGTTTTAAAACCTCCCTAAAGCAGTAGTTAATTGTGAAAACCTAAGATATACTAATGTCGTTATAAATATTGCGATTTTGTGAGATTGTAGGGGGTAAAATTTCTGTTACAAATAGAATACCACATTATTTGTGAATAGAATATATTAACGCGAAAAAGGAAAAGACTTTTTCCTGGTAGTTAGAATTGCAAAGTAAGTCAAAGAAAAAACGGCCGAACGAAAACCTTTCTAACGAACACTGTGTTATTGATGAGAGAGAGTAATATCTTAAATTGACATCAACTTATCATAACAGTAGGTAGGCAGTACCTGTATATGATTACGTATATTAGTATGAGTAAATGAATTCCTAAGTAGTTCATAAGACTAACCTGAGTTAGTAAGAGTATTGTCTCCGTGTCCAGTAGAAGTATCAACATCGGCGTGGACTTCCGCTGCGTACGGCAGGACAGCACATGCCCACGCGCAGAGCGCAACAACGCGAAACGCGCACTGCAAGCTCGGACAACTCTTGACATCCCTAATATCAGCCATCGCACATCACTACTTTCCTACCATATAAAACTAAAATCACTGAAAACGCGCTAAAGAAATTCTCTTCTGCATAACTGAGTTTATAAAGTTCAACAAAGTTTAGTTGTGTCGCGGTCGAGATCTTACTGCTGTGTGCAGGATTGCAGCGACGAGGGTAATGCTGCTTGGTCGCGGCGGTACTGTCCGCGTGTCCTCGTCGCCAGTCGACATGCTCCCACGGAGTCCCGTGCACTCACACCCGGCAACAAGGAGGACCACTGCGCGCGCAGCACTCCTCCACAGCCAATAGAACAGCGGGGGAGGGTCCGTGCTTAAGACGCGCGGAACTATATGCGAAGGCCTATGTACATGATTATAGCGGACAGGTGGTTTCGCGGTCGTAATTAGCCATTTAATAAGTTATTGCTATATACCTATACACTATACCTAAATTCTTGTAAAGTATCACGCCGTTAAGATAACCTAAATTGCATTTCCTAATCGTTTATTCATCCCTTTAATACTTGCAAATTACAAAGGAAATTGCGTTTACTTTCGAGGCCATATGCGTTGTAATAGCTTTAATTAAAGCCACAGATAATATAAATTGCAAATAAATTTAAGCAATTAATACCGACAAAATCAGAAATTTATCCAAAAATTTATTATTTCTTTGTTTGTAATATTTTAACACTATTATAGCACATCAAAGAAAAATACAAAGAAATAGAATCTAGTGGGTCTTTTATTTTATAATATTGTAAAGGTATACGAGTAGATAATAATTGAAATTGTAGCTGTATTTGTGTTTCATCATCCTACAATGCAGGAAATTTATATTTTCTAATAATAACTTTTTTTTGGCTAAATCTGGCCGTCCATTTGTTCCTCCCAATTCAAAGCGATAATACATGCCAGTTATCCTGTTAAGGTGTACGAGTCGAATTTAAAAGTTAAAATAATTATTAATTAATAAAAATTAATGACTGAAAAATATAAGACAACCACCCGATATAATTTTCTTTTCATTTTTGGAAACAAAAATTATGTTATGGTGTAACATCAACCGAACGTTTTGGCTTATACTAAATATTCCGAGGTCTATTTACTATTTTTAGTTACATGTGATTTGAAAAAATAAGAAGAAAACTAAGACGTCCCATGTATTATATAATATATTTTTCATAGCTGCTAGGTGAATAGTAAATCGAGTGAATTTGTAGTAATAAAAATTCAATTCAGGCCTGCAATTCTGCACTGCCTGTTAATCCAAAGTAGCAGCCTAGCGAAACTCTAACTGCCGTTCCCAATATACTATCTACAGATAGAGATAAATTACTACCTTCCACTGTCAGTAATTAGCTGTCAAAAATCTGAAGCTGTCCCAATATACCCGATAAGTCATTCTTATCGCCTTATATTGGGACGCGTGAATTGCAATTTCCATACAAACTTTATATCGCTGGTAAGCTATACGTTGTCCCATTGACAGACAGCATGCACGGATAAGGTGAGTTACCCTCGATAAGTTTATTGGGAAAGAAAAGTTAACGATAGTTACGATTATCTCAAGTAAGAGACTGAATATTGGGAACGGCCCTAAGAAAAAAGTGCAGTCATTGATAGATTGACAGATGACGACTATAATCTTGTAAAAACCGTTCAAAAACGGAATAGCCTAAATCTATTACGTTTTATGCAATTGTTCGCTTTCAAACCTAGCCCGATTATACTTCGCTGCTAATCACCATACTGTAATTTTTTTTCGTTTTTTTTTTTATTTCGTTTCATACTAAAATTAAACTACTTAAACTAAATTTCAATTTTTACTCAGGCAGTCCGCCTCTAATTACGTACTTTTAACATCCTCTTTGCTTCACTCCTTAAGCATAAGCATATTTAAATATAAGGGTTCAGGTGGTCAAAGCAAACGTTTAGACGGAATATCGTCCTGATGATGATGGGTACCTAGCGCTCCGGCTTTTATTTTGGTATTTTCTGTCGCCAACCCAGTTGTGTACAAGCACTACTTATATTTAGGGTTGAAGGGCGCCTTGACTAGTGAAATTGGGCTAATGAGACTTACGCTTACATAATTTATACGTCTAATACCATTTATATCTAATACCAGCTGTGAAAGCGTCGGAAAAATAAAGGTGAACGATTAACCTCTATTTTCAGAAATGCAAGCACACCAAAAGTAAGTAGTGACACACTAATAATTAAGGAACATAGTTCGAAGGACAGATGGCCGCTGGCATTTAAGTCCAAGTGTTGGTAGGCCACAAGATGGACCGATGATCTGGTCAAGATCGCCAAAATAGATTGGATGAGGCCAGAGCAGCACCAATCATGGTGGAGATCTTTAGGGGAGGCCTTTGTCCAACAGTGGACATCTTCCGGCTGATGATGATGAAGCACACTTAAACAGAGTGACATATCTATCGCGAGAGTAAGACATAGTTTGTCATGCACACTTTAGTTATTTTTATTATTGGCTTGTTTTCATGCGTTGCCTAATAGCAAGAAGCTCTGTATCTAGACTTATAATAAATTATCTTAGCTCTTAAGTCTCCAGGTAGAGATCGGAATGGCGATGCCTGGATTGGAATCCTGAGCGGTACTGTATCGTAATGGGCAGGGGGTATCATTACCATCAGGTAAACGTCTTTTGCTCATCTCTCCACTTCTTGAATCATCTAAAGAAAACGGCTGCCGGTCTTCGGGTTAACTTTGGTAAAAGGGGATTCCGCAAGGTGCTATTCTCAGCCCTTTCTAATATCAACGGCCATACCTCACGTGGCAGACGATAGACATAAGATTGTATTGTTTCCTGATCTAACTTCTCTTATAGTTAGGGTTCCGTAGCCAAATGGCAAAACACAGAACCCTTATAGATTCGTCATATCTGTCTGTCTGTCCGTGACACATGTCACAGCCACTTTTTTCCACAACTATAAGAACTGTAGTGTTGAAACTTGCTAAGTAGATGTATTATGTGAACAGCATTAATGTTTTCACACAAAAATAGAAAAAACACAATAAAATCCCCAATAGAACTAAAGCTCAATTTTTTTTTTCATCAAACCAAGACGTGTACCCAATAATATTCTCATCTTCTTCAGGTCTTCAAAAATGATATTGAGGTTTGTAATATAATTTTTTTCTAAACTGAATAGTTTGCGACAAAAACAGTGGAAAAAAGGGTGTGTCCTTACTACAACTGCGCTCGTTACCTTGAGACATAAGTTGTTACGAGTAAGTCTCATTTGCCCAGTAATTTCACTAGCTACGGCGCCTTTCAGACCGAAACACGGTAATGTTTACACATTACTGATGCATGGCAGAAATAGGCTCCGTTGTGGTACCCATAATCTAGCCGGAATCCTGTGCAAAGGAGCCTTTCACGGTGTTTTTACATCAGTACATAAATAATATATTATATGTTTACCTTTTACAACTGTTCATACATACAGCACTCGAATAAATCAAAAGTGCACGTTTATTTACAAAGCAGATTTAATGTGTAGGTAGAAAATATGATAATAAAATTGATATAATAATATTTAGAGATTTGGAGATATACCTAGATTTTAAGATGACTTTAAGTAGATATGTTTTGTTAAAAGTAATTTTCGCATAGGCTATTTCCAACAGGCTATGCCTAGTTTGGGGCCAACGTATATGATGGTAAAGTGAAGTACCAAAATTACTCACACGTTTTGACTTACTAGTGTAAAAGAAAAAAAAAGAAGTTATTTATCTTAAGAGAAAACTCAAATGAGTTACGAGTGCGATGTAGTGTAGATGTAACATTTCACATACACTAACGTAATTTAGTAAAGGTATTGTGCGAGCAATTACATATTCAAACAAATTACTTAAAATGGTATATTATAAATTTAAAAATAAAAGATAAAAACCTCGAAGACAGGACCGACCAGGCAACACAAGCAGCGCCCGTTCACGAGCATGACGTATGGTCCAGCCATCGTTTCCCTTGCACATATCTTAGGGAAGGTTACGATTACTACTACTTACGACCCCACGACACCGGTACGAGCAGTGCCATTTAAGCGAACATGACAAGCCTTGTCCCGGGAACTCATTTTTAAAAAAAGGAACATATGTGTGATATAATCGCTCACTCAATACCTCCCCTCCACTAACAAGAAAAAACATTATTTAAATTATTATGTAATATATTACTTATAAGATATTTTTAAGGTAAATAAAATGTGATAAGAAATAATAACAGCGACTCAACAGCCTTATCATTAATTATAAACTATAATAGAACTTATAACTCAATTTTATTTTAACATAATGTTTAAATTTATTAATTGAAAAATTTTGGAAATAATTCAGCAGAGTATTGTAAAAACGTATACCTACAAATGAATTAAGTACTTATTTTATGAAGCTTAGTTTTCGGCACTTTTATCCTTGTTTCTTAAGATTAAATTATAACGGTCGCAAATTTTATACCCAGAGAGACAGTATCTATCTGTTTTTGCCTCTTCCACATTAGCTACAATCTTATACATTTGGTTTTTTCTGCATTCAATAATAAATTGTTTGCACTAAATCAAGTTACAGCGAACGAGCACAGCTTACATAGCTTACAAATACTAATAA
Organism: Leptidea juvernica; assembly: GCA_949711755.1. Lineage (NCBI taxonomy): Eukaryota > Metazoa > Arthropoda > Insecta > Lepidoptera > Pieridae > Leptidea > Leptidea juvernica. The sequence goes on along the minus strand of CATIXQ010000003.1, from coordinate 2,691,488 downwards.
TATACGATGAGAAACAGAAATGGCTCTAATATTGAACCCTGTGGCACACCATTAATATCTGCTCTGTGAATTCTATCACAGAGGTAGGATGTTACAAAATTCAGAGCTACTTAACAATAGGTTATTAGCGCTAAGCAAGTACACGATGTCAGATAGAGCATTGTTTACTTAGTCACATAAAACACATATATATATACTCATAGAATATGAGATACACAAGGTTCAAATTGAAATTCAAAAATATTTTTATTCAAAATAGCACTCAAATTCCTTATTGAACGTCAAAAGCTACCACCCATTCAAAATAGACTGCCTCACACAACTAAGAAGAACGAGCGCAAGAAACTGAGCGGGCTTTTTTTTATAAAATAATGGATTACGATTTAATATCGTACAATAAACACTTATAAATGAAGAGCCTGAGGGCGTCCGCTCTATTACCAGTCTGTGGTATCATAAAGAAAATCATTTATGTTATAATATCCTGTCCCACACAAACGTTTTAAACAATTCTTTTTAATTTCGTAACACATTTGTTTTGTACATTTTCTGGGATCAAAGCAAATATATCGCCCAATAAAAGACTTAATAACTCGACTTAACCGAGTAGTAGGCATAACAAGTATATGTTTGTTGAAATTGACTGTCACAGTTTCTAGCAAATTCCTAAATGTGCTTATGAACATACAGAACATTATCAAGAATATAATTTTGAGATGCAATACAATTTTCCTTTTTATAATTATTTGCGACCTAAGTTATTAATAGCGTGAGCTCTAGCTCTTCTGCAGCACAAGGACGGTATTAATATCAGCTGCAATTCCCCAAACCAATATGCAATAGGACATAATACTATGAAATTAACTAAAGTAAACTAATCGCGCCATGTCTATGTCAGAGAACTGTCTAATTTTTTTTCACCGCATATGTGCAGGACTAAACCTATTCGCCAATCGTGAAATATGGGAGCCCCATAGCAATTTGGGATCAAGAGTAATGCCAAGAAATATAGCAGATTCCACCGGTTATACCACCCCTCCTATTTTATTATAATATTCACATCTATATTTTTGACATTTGGCGCGGTAAATTTAATATATTAAGTTTTATGACTATTTAACAATAAGTTATTGGCGCTAAAGCAGTACACGATGTGAGAGCATTATTTACTTCGTCATATAAAACTTGACTTCTTTTCACTTTGAATATGAGTGAAGTGTCGCAAACAATACTACCTTCTGTTTCTTTTTCTACAAGTTAAGACAGATCATTAATATAAATTAGGAAGAGCAACGGTCCAAGAATAGACCCTTGTGGTACCCCCATACCGAGAGAAGTCCCAGGAGATCACCTGCCATTCACATCGAGGTTCTGAATTCCATTATTTAAATATGAGATCAGAAGATCGAGCGCAGATCCCTTTATACGATAGTGACACAGCGTGCTGACCAACGTTAAATGTTGAACACAATCGAATAATAATATTAAATATTTTAATTAAATAATTTTGAGTGTTTCCGTAACATTGCCTATATATTTCTCCATTTGCCTATTATTTACCGGAGCAAACATAAACTTAACTAATAACTTTATAAATTGCATTTGGCTCCATACCGACTTTGTGTATTGCAATCACAGCGATTCTGTTCTTTTTATCACCCCACTCCAATTTAATATCGTAAAATATTGTACAATGTATTGGCGCCAAAATGCGAAAACTGAATGAACAATCATATAAAAATGACAGATTTCAAATTCAAATGTAATATTTTGTTTATTTTTAACTGTAACAGTAACCATGGCCGGACTACGTAGTCAATTCCCGGGATAAAATCCTTTTTATTTCCTACGCAGCCGTGATCACTTTTTTAGGTACGAATACTACGTGCACAACCTGATCTCTGCCACAAACAGACGTTTTATTATTAAAAAAAAATAGTTTCGATAATATATTTTTTCAAACAAAATTATTTCTAGTAATAGCCCGTTAATAAATATTCCTATAATAGGTGGCGCATACTGGAACATTCTCGAGTGTTGATTTGTATAAAAATTACATATTTAAAAAGAACACTTACGGTAGGTACTTATTTGATAATGAAGTACACAGGCGGCACTGCAATTTCAACTCGAGAAGAGAGAATTTTTCCATGCGGCCTAAGGCAACAGAAAAGTTGCCAGATACGTCAATTGGGATTTGGTGATGAAGTTTTATCGGGTAGATCTGGTTATTCTTGGGTATGTGAATTCAGACGTCAACGTGATGATGTCTGTGACGATTTACGTGGAGGTGACCCGGCGACCGCTGATAGAAACTGATAAGAAAAGGCAACAAATTTAAAGCCTGACGCCTTAAAATGGCAGAAAAACATAACGAAGGACAGTCATTGGCTATATACAATATTGTCGCAAGTGACGAAATCTGGGTATACTGCTTTGAACATGAAAGAAAAAGCCATTGGACAGAGCGGAGCTTTTCTTTCTCGAAAGTTTGCCCGTAGTTTTGTGAAAAAGTTAAAAGTCGAAGCGTTGGTAAGAAAATGGTTGCATGTCCTTCAACAATGCGGGACAGAGACGTCACGTATTCTCCCGGATTCATCACGAGGAGTGTTCCGACGAGCTGTTTCACCTATTCCTGCTGCCGAATTCCACCTTCGCACGACACACCACAAATTAGGATATCATGCCCACTATCTGGATGTGTGGCGTACCTCCACAGAGCAGTTTTCAAGAAGCTTTCTTCCACGTAACTTCTACAAAGCTGTGGAATGAGCATCCTAATGCGGTGTTTCCGGGACGATACGATAATGGTTCCCTCCAACAAAGCGAGAGAACGTGTGATTATATAACACCAGATGACATGACATGAAGTTTGTCCTCCTTTTCCAATAAAAAAGTGGTGATTCTCACCTTTTTAACATGCAAATTCACACCCTTATCTGACACAAACTCACAGCAGTGCAACAGGAAAGGGAAAACGAGGTAGAAATAAATTTTTCTCTCCTTTCGTTTATTTGGGTTTAATAATAATACCATCAGGTAGGTACCTAGTGTGAATGTTACTTAAATAATAATTTCATTGCGATGAGCTACCAATATTAGCTAAATAAAAAACATTACAATTGTAGTAAAAGTATTTTTATTAAGAATTCAATTAATTGTAAATAATAGTGACTCAAGCTAACATTATACTATGGTGTATTAACCTCCTTTTTTCCACTTTTCACCTTGAGTGTATTCTGTCATTGGTCTGCCTGATATACCACATGTTCCAATACCTACTCTGCCTTCCAAATTATCAGGTGAGGCAAATATACTTTTACTTCTGATTCCAGGTTTTTTAGAAGCCTTCGAGTGGAACGAGAGCCACTTATTTTTGTCGGTCTCCCTTTCCTCCTCTATTTGTTTAAACCTTTGTTGTTTTTTCTGCTTTTTCTTTTTCAAGTACTCTCTATTATAATTCTTGCCATGCCTGTAAAAATAGAAAGATTATATGACCATTAACATATTATAATTTATTCTATAGTAGTACAAACATCGATTTATAATACACAAATTAAATTTGTAACCAAATATTGCCAGCAGGAGTTGAACCCACATATTTCGGGTCGGAAATTGACTTGAGATGTAGCTCTTTCAAATCTAAACAATTTGTTATTTTAAAGTGATATCCCCCACTTCTAGGATTAATTTCATGAAAATACAATTTTTTTGTATAAAAAATTCAATTAAATTTGCATACTTAATTAATACCAAAAGTAAGGGATATCACTTTACAATAGCTCAATTTAATGATCACACTTTTTAAAAAGACCTCAAATAACAATATTATACACCCAATACTAATTATTTACATGTTTTAATCTATATTGTAATAAAATTCAAAAACGGTTTTGGGGGTAGACCTCTGACCCCGAAACCAGTTGAAACTGTATCTTAGGGGTCATTGAGTCAGTTCGGGGTAATATGTGAATGATATGCAGGGAGAGAACAAGTGTATCCCGAACGAGACTAACCTTAAAAATACACTCTGCAGCAGAACTCTCTTGCAACACTTGACAACAACACTAACACAACTTCGTGTTGGTGATCACTTAACTTCTTATGTGAGCTGTATTTCCATTTGTCCTCATCTACCATAAAAAAAGCCATCAAAGTAGCTGCTTATGGTCATTGTAAGCTTATATACACATAGGACTTTATCAGCTGCATAACATCTGGTTGGGGGGAGATGCTGTGATGCTGTCTACTGTAGCATGGACCACAGTCTTCTGAGCCCACATAAACAAATACCAATGTATTAAGTAAATATACTTACTTTCCATCTTCGCCACTCAGAGACCTTTTGTTGCTTGATCCCAATGACTTGACATTCCTTAATGATACTGTTTCTAAGCTTGTGTAGCCATCAAATTTAACTTTCAAACTATTTTGCCCAACTTCTTCAATTGTAGCCTCATAGAACCTATAAAACATATTAATGTTATGATATAGTTATGTAAATTGAAATTTATTACTCAACATACCTAAAATAAAGTGTTAACAAATGGGTGAAGTCCCATTTGTTTGTTTCAAGGTGACAAGAAAGACAAAAAAAAAGAAAAGAGTGTGATGTAATCCAACACACACACATAATTGATAAGATTGTGTCTGTACTATATATAAATATTCTCTTAAATTTATTTTACTGGTTTATATGATATATATTTATATACTAGTTGACCCGACAGATGTTGTTCTGTATATAATAAATAAAGTAATGTTTTTCATTAATTTGTCAATAATATTTCATCTCATGAAGAATTATTTCGTAAAATATGCACCCTGTTGTTGTAATTAAATTGCTTCACAGCAGAACTGTCAAACTGTGTGTCAATAAATTCTCTCATAGAAAATATGTCCATACAAAACAAATATCGGACGACGGGGGACACATCAACCGAACACTTTCATATTTATTCACCTTTTAAACCTTCCCTGGACATCCACAAATAATTCAAGAACAAAATTAGCCAAATCGGCCCAGCTGTTCTCGAGTTTTAGCGAGACTAACAAACAACAAATTCATTTTTATATATATAGATGGTGTTACAGTTATAGGAAGAATAAGACTAGGTGCACTCAGTGCAAAATTCTAATTTGCTTAGGAAAACAAATTAGTAATTACTTAGTATGCCATTATAGAAGAGAATTTATTGAAGTAGGCATTACTTTGTGGAAATCCATAATTATCCAAATAATATGAGTTTTCTTTAGTGTTAATTCCGCCAATATTTGTCTTTAAACAATTCGAAATGTGCTTCGCCTCTACGCGAGGCATCCTCAGCATGTGTTGACTCGCCAAAATCTGGCACAAGACCTGTCTCGAAAGGCAAATATTGACAGAATTATCACTAAAAAAAACTCAAATTATTTGGATATGCCATTATAAGTCATTTCACATATTTTAAATTTTTGAGCTAACATTGTGTCATATTAATGTTTAAATTAATACAAATAAAATTACAATTTACCTACACTGTATTTATTATTATTATTTATTTAATTAATAAGGTTTACACCAATTACATTAATTAAAGATTTTTTTATTTAATTCAGACATTCATCTCGCTCACAGTATTTCAGGCATTCTGAATTATTCCCATCCATTCATCCGCACACAATTTATATAACACTTAAATTCATCACAGAAATAGTTATGAAAACATTGAACTTAGATAATTATATTTTCTTGCTTTATCATTGTAAGCTTGTAAGAAAAATACCAAAGTTGTAATCGTTTGCTATTTTATTATTTATTATACCATTAAATATTCACATTAGATTTGAGTTCTGTCTATAGTTAATGTTCCCATACAAAAAAGAAAGCAGAGCATACATAATAATTTAAAATGTCTTTTAGCTTTCCGGGAAGATATGACTTGGGCACTTTTAAAAAAAGCCTGTACATCTTCCTTAAAGGCTGGCAACACTCCTGTGATTTGTCAGGTTAATTAATTTAGGGTATAGACACAGAAGCTAGTCATATTTCGACAACCACATAAGCATATGGTTTTTTATCTTATTGTTATATATATTGTTATGGGGCAGTGCGGCCGATATTAATACTATCTTTGTGCTGCAGAAGAGGGCTATTCGCGCGATTTATAACCTAGGTCCTAAAGAATCATTAAGAGAAAAATTTAAAGAAATAAACATTTTGACTGTTGCTTCTCAATACATTTTTGATAATGTTCTGTATGTTCATGGCCATTGAGGAATTTTCTAGAAACTGTGACATTCATAATGTTAACACGAGGAACAAACATAAACTTGTTATGCCTACTACTCGGTTGGGTCGAGTTAGTAAGTCTTTTGTTGGGCGATGTATATGCTTCTACAATATGATCCCAGAAAATGTACAAAACAAATGTGTTACGAAATTTTAAAGAATTGTTAAAAAACGTTTGTGTGGGAAAGATTATTATAGCATAAACAATTTTATTAATGACACCACGGACTGGGAATAAAGCGAACACCCTCAGGCTCTTTAATTATAAATGTTTATTGTACGATATTACATTGTAATCCATATTTTATATTTTAAAAAAAAGCCCACTGAGTTTCTTCCGCCCATTCTTCTCAGGTCTGAGGCAGTCTCTTTTGAATGGGTGGTAGATTTTGCCGTTCAATAAGTGATTTTAAATCCTATTTTGAATAAAAATATTTGAATTTGAATTGAATATCTCTAAGATAATGCCCTCTCAGATCAAATTCCAGTAGGTACAATCATTTGTATGTTGAATATGGATGTATGTTTCCAAGTCATGCATGTATTTATGTTTATGAATATGTATATTGTATATAAACACTCATAGTATGGGCTACACATAACCTAAGCTTTATGATTTGAAAGTTTGTCAATTATTATATATTTTCTTTATCAAGGAAGTGCCTGCCTGAACCTAACAACATGAGGAGATTATAATATTTAAAATCTTGAATTTATAGTTTACTTTCAAATAAAATGTCACCTTTAATGAGAAGTTAAATAATTTAGACTGAATATTATTAAAACTGGGAGAAATGTCATAAATAGTTTTTAATTATTTACTATATTTATTGTTGTTAAGAATCAAAGCATACAGCAATTGTTATGTGAACTGGACCACTGAATATATAACCTATCCTCACCAAACTTCTTGTTTGGTCTGAAATTGCCTCACATCATGTGTTTGTACATACATTGTATGTTAGTTAGTGTCTAAATATTTGTACCAAAATCAGAGTGAAATAGAACTTTCACAAGAGGTAAACTAATATAATGATGAAAACACTTGTATTAATTACTCATAGAGAAAATAATGATAATTTTGATAATATTGTTACTGATTTGTGCAAACATAAATTATAATAAAAGATTTATTAAAATACAAACATGTCATCGGCTCTCCATTTTGCAAGACATCTTTCTCCAACTTGCCAATTGAGCAGAAAATTTGATCCATCACCTCTCTCCGCAGCCAACAGGGAAGCTGTAACATCATCATTATTACTAGAACTATGATTATTAACTATGGGCTCACCCTCCTGGGTTTTAATAAGATCTTGTGTCAATTCAATTACTTCTTCCAAATCTGCTTTGAGTTTCAACAGTTCTTCATTTTGTGGATCAGTCAATAAAGCTGCTTCTACCTAAAATATTTAAAATAAAAATGATTCAAGTAAAATTTCCTGATGAATAATATCGTTCGACAAACTTGATATTACCTGCTGCAATTGTAAATTATAATTTCTTAGATCGTCCGCCATTTCTGTTTGCAATTTGCAAAGCTGTCAGATCGTGAACACAGAACACTTCTATTCTAGCACTTTTTTATCTTACATTTAGTTAAAACATTTACACCCAACAATAAAATGCACTATAAACTTCAAAGTTATGCTTTTTTAATTTCTATGAATGCAATACGTATTATTGGTACAATTTTAATGCAGGTATTCCGTATTCTCTTTACGAACTATTTTAGTTTTATGTTTTAAACTTTTAACACAAATCACCACAAATGACAAAAGTGACAACTTGAAATTCGAAACAAGTTTTTTCTTAAAGATTTTATGGCCTGGTAACCAGCACACAGAACTAGAAGCACACCACAATAGAAAACGGATTCGTTTTTTATTGTAGTTTTTATAGCTCGGGATGTAAATTTAAGACTCTCGAACCACTGTAGTGTTGTTATCTTTTAGCGGTCCACCGGTTATCTTTCAGCGGGACACCACCCTATATACATCGACTAAATCCACACGACTTCTCGCATTATTTTGTTTTATGGAAGTGCTATTTTCCTGTAATAATAAGGACTTTGAAGCATTGTTTACTGTGTCTGTTTTTTGTTATTTACTTATTTTTGAATATGTTTACTTTAGTTGAATAATTATAGTAAAAATATATTTCAATAGGTATTTTGTCCAAATATAGCACAGTTATATTTGTATCATACACAAGCTATAGATCAAGGTCAAGGGATTATTCTCAGTCTTTAGTTTGGTTTTAGAAAGAACGTAATATAAAGTTTATTATGAAATCATAAACACTAATAAATAAAACCGATAGTTTTCATTGAAACTACTCATTCATTCTAAGCTATAACGGTTTTTCAACTTTGTGTTGAGTGAGTTTTAAAAGAATATAAAAAACAATATGACTAATTTATGCATGGTCTTATTGCTTGTTTCAATAGCTTTCAATAGCTTTCAGATACATTCACTGATATTATCCAAAATATAAGCAATCTAGAGGAATTGAAAGTTAGAGGATAAAAAAAAAGAGTGTGTGTACTTATGTACACACGTTAGAAGAAATCAAATTTTAACAAATAGTTAAGATCAAAGATAGTATAAACACTCAGCATTTAAGATTAATATAAACAAGTACCTATAGAAAATAAATTATTTTATTTATTAGGAAGGTGTACGCGGTTTTTTTGAAGGTACCCATGTCATATCGTTCCGGAAACACCGCAAAAGGAAGCTCATTTCAAAGCTCCTTGAAAACCGCACTGTGGAGGACCGCCACACATCCAGATTGTGGGGATGATATCCTAATTTGTGGCGTGTCGTGCGAAGGTGGAATTCGGCGGCAGGAATCAGGTGGAACAGCTCTTCGGAACACTCCCCGTGATAAATGCGGTAGAAGACACACAATGAAGCGACGTCTCTACGCAACGCCAAGTGATCCAGCCGTTCACAGAGCACTGGCTCCCCGACAATTCGAGCTGCTCTGCGTTGCACGCGGTCAAATGGATCGAGCTGAAACTGGGGTGCGTCAGACCAGAGATGACAGCAATCCTCGATATGTGGCCGGAACTGCGCTTTGTAGAGCGCTAGAATATGGGCCGGTTTGAAGTATTGCCGTGCTCTATTGATGACGCCTAGCTTCTTCGAAGCCAATTTGGCTTTGCCCTCCAGATGGCCACGGAATTGGCAATCGCTCGAGATTTCGAGACCCAGTATTCCGATACTAGGCGAGGCTTTAAGGGAAGTGTTACCGAAGAGCGGTGATACGACAAATGGGGTTTTTTTAGTGGTAAACGCGCAAACTTGAGTCTTCTGGGGGTTAAATTGGACAAGGTTCAATTTACCCCATTCCGCGACCTTCTCGAGAGAGGACTCGATAGAAGACACAAGTTTCACCCGGCACTGGTCGACGTTTTCCCGAGAGAGACCTGCATGGTCCGTGTCTATGGCATTACCAGTGCTGTCGTCTGCATAGCAATGTATGTTGGAGGTGTCCAACATATCATTGATATGCAGAAGAAACAGCGTGGGAGATAGCACACAGCCTTGGGGCACTCCAGCGTTCACGGGCTTGGGATTCGAGCAAAAACCGTCGACAACGACTTGTATGCTGCGCCCAGTGAGGAAGTTGGGGGTCCACTTGCATAAGCTCTCGGGAAGACCAAATGATGGAAGTTTTGAGAGGAGCGCCTTGTGCCATACACGATCAAAGGCCTTCGCTATATCCAGGCTAACTACCAGGCCTTCCCCCTTGCTTTCAATAGCCGCCGCCCATCTATGTGTTAGGTATACTAGAAGATCACCTGCCGACCGACCATGGCGAAAGCCGTATTGTCGGTCGTTGATCAACTGGTGACCCTCTAGGTATACCAAAAGTTGGCGGCTTATTATGCTCTCCATGATTTTGGAGAGCAGAGAGGTTATAGCAATAGGCCTGTAATTTGCCGCATCCGAACTGTCTCCTTTTTTTTGGATCGGATGGACAAGGGCTGACTTCCATGAGTCAGGGACTACGCCTTTGGAATAAGAGTGCCGGAATAAACGCGTTAGCACCGGCGTCAACTCAGTGGCACACGTTCTAAGCACGATTGAAGAAATGCCATCCGGCCCGCTCGACTTCCTGACGTCCAACGAAAACAGAGCTCGCCTAACAGTTTTCTGTCTGAACTGTACTTCAGGCATAGAGCTCTGACACCGCGGGATGGTCGGCGGTGTTATTATGTTGTCGTCAATAGTCGAGCTGGAGGCGAAAAGAGCGCACAGGAGATCGGCTTTCTCTTCTGCCGTATGGGCCAGGGTGTCATTCCTCATGTGCAACGGCGGCATGGATCTACACCTTTTGCACATAGCTTTTACGAGCAGAGTTAAGAATATGTATAGCATATGTTTAGCTGATGCTGCTATGATTTATAGCTATAGGATAATATGAAGCAATAATAATTACTAGCGTTAACGCCATAAAGCAGCAAAAGACTATGCATCTAGCGTCAGAATATGTACCCTAGTATATTATTTTATTTTATCCCATGTTGTTAACATTCATGCAAAATTTAAATTAAATCTATCCAATCATTTTTGCGTTTTGCCCGGACATATATACAGACAAACGTTGTGAAATGTTTAATGTTAGTACCTAAAGTTTTTACCTTACGATTTTATTATTTTTAATTAGTAAGAATTTATATTGATTCTACAAAGTGTGGGTTGTTAAAGAGGATGTAAATACTACGTAATAAGAGACGGGACTGCTTGGTAAAAATAATTGAAATTTAGTTTAGAATGAAACGTGCAGTCATTTGACATATGTTTGAAATAGTAATAAATACAGTAAAGCGATTGGCGACAAAGTATAATCTGGCTAAGAAACGTAGTGGATTTCGGCTATCTCCGTTTTTTACAAGATTATTTATAGTCGTCATCTGTCAGACTATCAATGACTGCATGTCAATCGTACAATCAATGCTTTTTTCATATAGAGTTTCGCTAGGCTGTAGGTAGTAATTAGGGAGAATATTACAATCGCCAAATCGCTTAAATGTATAAGCTTAGGAAGCCCACAGGCCACATTAAAGATTGACCTAGTAGGCTCCGCATTCCACTTCCCGTATCTATTGAATTTTACTACAAGGAAAAGATATACGTCTACAAAGCATTGGCAACTTTCATATCTGTAAATTATATAAAATTGTAATAAGTTTATTTCATGTTCTGTAGTTTTAATTTTACATTTGAGTGTTTTCTGTAGTAATTAGTTTACAACAATTAGAAAAAGAATTATAAGTGTGCTTATTAATACTAAAATATATTTATTTTATTTTGTATTAATCTGATGTTATGCCAATAATTGCGTTTATCGTTTTCGTTCCTCCTGTAACTTGTTTCCCCGTTTTTATGGCTGAATGCGCATACTCTGTAGTGCCAAAAAAGCTGAGTTCTGACTTCTGACATTCCGAAATAATTTATACTGACATTTCAGATTTGTAGACAAGTAGGTAGGTAATGTAAATTGTAAATAATTATTTACCAACCAACTGTTGGAAAATTGTCGACGTTTGTAATTTGTATGAAACATTGAGGTTGAGTCAGATAAAATATTTTAGATAGTAATATAGCATGAATGATAAATAAATCAAATGCTTAAAGACAAAATAGATAATTAGTGTAAGGTATGTATGAGTATTATAAACAAGTAACATGGATCAACACCGAACGAGAGGTACAGATTTTACAGCTGCTAGTTTTCAAAGCGATGAACCCGGTTTTGATAGGGCACGTATCAGGAGACAATCCGGTGGTTTTGTAGATTTGGGTAATGAGTCACAATATGGTACTGGTGGACATCAAGCTTCAGGAGCTAATGAGATATTTGCCGATGTTCAGGTACTTACTCATCACACTTTGTGACATCACCACTCATATTGTATTTGTTTATTTATTTAATGTTATGATGTTTTAGGGAGATGCACCATGGTGGAAATCCAACTTCTTCATATCACAACCAGTTCTATTTGGAACTTGGGATGGAGTATTTACATCATGCCTTATAAATATTTTTGGCGTAATTGTATTTTTGAGATCAGGATGGATGGTTGGGCAGGCTGGCTTAGTTAATGCTGTTTTAATAGTGATTTTTACTGGTAATCTTCTTTTAATAATTACTCCTAGAAGTAATGAACTTGTGCACAATTCTTAATGATTTTATTATAATATAGAAACCTTTTTATTTTTTAGTTTTTGTCGCATTGATCTCCGTACTATCAGCAGTAGGCATTTGTGAAAGATGTAGAATAGAAAGTGGTGGAGTTTATTTTTTGTTAGCTCACACCCTGGGATCCCGATTAGGTGGATCTCTGGGTATCATCTACTGCTTTGGTCAGGTAAGACAATAATTGGAATTTTAAAAATCATAGTTTCATGTTGCCTTTTAAGGATTTTTGATAGTTTCCAACCAAAACAAATCTTTCTACAGAAACCAGTTATGGATGAAAAATAAACATTTGCAAACATATAAAAAAATACTGATTCACTTAAACAGACTGTTAAAAATTAAATTGCGTTATATAAATATATAATTGAAGTGTGTGGAGAAAATATTTTGATATTACTGCTATAAAATAATAAAAAAAAAATACAAAATACTATACTAAAAATTTGTCATTAAATTCATATATTCAGTGTTTCAGTGTTGGGGAAAGTTTTGAAGATTTTCTGCAGCAACCAAAAGTGGTGTTAAATTTTCTTTCTAAAACTGGAATAAATTATAAATATTTTACAATATGGGAAATCTAATATATAAAATTCTCGTGTCATGGTGTTAAACTTTGAACTCCTCCAAAACGGCTTTAGCAATTCTCATGAAATTTTGAGTGCATATTGGGTAGGTCTGAGAATCGGACAACATCTATTTTTCATCCCCCTAAATGTTAAGTGTGACACATTTTTGTTTGATTATGAGTCAGCATTAAAAAATACATACAACTTAAAATTTTCACCCATCTACAATCAACAGTTACTTTTGTATCGCGATTTTAATATCGGCAATACAACGTTTGCTGGGTCAGCTAGTATTATATAAAACATTCACTAAAGTTTGCTGTAATGTGCTAAGTTACATTTATAGGGTTTTTTTTAAATTTAATACCACCTACTCAGAAATCACAATCAAGCTGACATCTAAAATCTAAATTATTAACTGTACAATTAAATATATCAATTTGTTCAGCTTCAAAGAATAAATTACGAATTACACAATGACTAATATTTGAACAGAAATCAGGCAGAGTAACTTGTGAACTGTTGCAGCTCACCATTTTATAGATATCTTCACATTGTCCATCTGTCACTGTCAACATTAGTTTAAAAAGTATCAATTAGAAGCCTTTTTTCTTTGATAATTTATACGTCTAGATAGAGTCTCTTGCTGTTAGACAACCGATAAAAACAGGCCAGGATAATTAGTTTAGCATGTGTGACAAGCCACATCTTACACTCGCGATTTGTATGACACTTTATGTTAGTGTGTGTGAATTGCTCAAAATGGAGGTCAATTATAGTCTTTTTTTTTTATTGTCTTCACAGCTGTCATAGATCTAGACATATAAATGAAACACAAATAAAATTTGAAAAACCAATTTTCCGAATGATGCGGGCTTTGAACCCACGACCTCCAGTGTTCCGTGCCGGTGCGCTAACCAACTGAGCTAACCGTTCGAGTACTGCCTCGCTATAAATTCTGTTCGCTTTGTTCAACTCTCAGGTTGTGGCTTCATCTACAGGATCTAATTTACAGTTTACTTGTGTATTAATCCTAGAAGTGAGGGTTATCACTTTAAAAAAACATAACATATTATAACATAACATACAGTTCATATAAATGATATAAGCCTTTTTTATTGGATTTTATATACCTTTGCACACATATTGAGGCAGTTTTCAGTAAAACAGCTAGCATTTAATATTATAGTACTAAATGAGTACTCTATGTATATACTATAGAGTTTGTCATTTATTATTTTATATTACTAATAATTATAACACTAACCAATTTTGTTTCAGGCTGTTGGTTGTGCTCTGAATGTGTTTGGTTTTGGTGAATCTATGGCAAGTCTTGTAGGCACTGACAATACTTGGGCTGCAAGAGGCTTTGCTGTATCAGCTGTCATTCTATTGGGTACAATAAATATAGCTGGAGTCAAGTGGGTGATCAAATTGCAGTTTGCGCTTCTGCTCATTATATTGGTTGCAGCGCTTGATTTCTTTGTTGGATCCTTTACTACAGTACCAAGTGAGCTTTAAGATTAAACTATCGTAATTTATAGTGATGGGACGAATGTTGTTACAACCGAATACGAATTTTGTCTGAACATTTGATAAAAATAAAAAATTCGGCATAAGTTTGGTTGATTTTCACCGTGCTTTCTCGGGAATGACAGTTCGGGTCATGATTATGCATCGCGGTTAGCTACGCCCCACCAGCAATCCTCGCGCGACTCCCAGTCGGTCGACGCTCATTATCAAATACATCATCTTCACAATGTGTGTATTTACATTTAACATATTTAAATATCATAGGTGTTTCAACTAGGTTAAACCTCATTGAAATAAAAATATTTTCTTGTTGCAAGTGTTCAATATAAGTAGCCCTTTTTATTTAACAAGTTTTTGATTCAATTATTTTCAATCAAAAAAGTGCAGATACTTTGTTAAGTTTTTTTCTTTGAATAAGTCGAACTTAGGCCAAATGCTGAAGTTCTGTTCCAGCTGCCGAAGTTTGGTTAAACCGAATGTAAAACGAAGTTCGGCCCATTCCTTATAATTTATGATTAAATATATATTTATTTAAATGACAATTCATTGATGTGATGTGTGATGATTATGTAATATGGTATTAGTTAGTTATAGTTTCAAAAATTTCCAATTGATAATATTCCTACAGATATATAAGGGTATTTTGATAAATATCACGTGGTAACATTTTGCATTTTGTACCATGATAAAGCCTGATTCTTGATGGAATGTACTTGTAGTTACTAAAACAAACTATCTTAAAATGTTCTAAATATTGTAGGGTGATTGATGTGCCTCCTAAATATATTATTACTTTCTTCTCCTAGCAGTGAATTTGTTAAACAACAATACAAGAACTGCCTGAACTTCAGGAGGTTTACATAGTGTTTATAACTGAGTATAACAGCTATACTATGCGGCCGATATTTATATCATCTTTGTGCTGTAGAAGAGAGCTATTCGCGCGATTTATTAAACTGTGGCATTCATATTGTTAACACGAGGAACAAACATAAACTTGTTATGCCTACTACTCGGTTGGGTCGAGTTAGTAAGTCTTTTGTTTGGCGATGTATATGCTTCTACAATATGATCCCAGAAAATGTACAAAACAAATGTGTTACTAAATTTAAAAGAATTGTTACAAAACGTTTGTTTGGGCAAGGTTATTATAGCATAAACGATTTTCTTAATGACACCACGGACTGGCAATAAAGCAAACACCCTCAGGCTCTTTAATTATAAATGTTAATTGTACGATATCACATTGTGATCCATATTTTTATATTAAAAAAAAGCCCGCTGAGTTTTTTGCGCCAATTCTTCTCAGGTCTAAGGCAGTCTCTTTTGAAAGGGTGGTAGTTTTTGACTTTCAATAAGTGATTTTGAATCCTATTTTGAATAAAAATATTTGAATTTGAATTGGCATGCAGATAGATGACAATTGAGCTTTGCACTGATATGTGTAATTGGCTTCAACCAATATGTTACTGGCAGAAATATTCAATTCAACTAAAACATGTTTATGTACCAAATTAAATTATTTAAAAACAAGGCATTACTAACTTAATTTTTTTCTTATGAAAATACGGGACGAGACGAGCAGGACGTTCAGCTGATGGTAATTGATAAGCCCTGCCCATTACAATGCAGTGCCGCTCAGGATTCTTGAAAAGTCCAAAAATTCTGAGTGGCACTACAATTGCGTTCGTCACCTTGAAACATAAGATGTTACGTCTCATTTGCCCAGTAATTTCACTAGCTACGGCGCCCGTCAGACCGAAACACAGTAATGCTTACATATTACTGCTTCACGGCAGAAGTAGTCGCCGTTGTGGTACCCATAATCTAGCCGGCATCCTGTGCCTCCCACTGGTAAACTTAATTTATTTTAATCTTGTTTACTCACGATTTGATACCAACATCAGGGAATCATGAGTAACGACAATATAAATAAATTAAATTTGTAACTAGACTTTATGAACGATGCGGGACTTGAACCCGCGATCTCTCGGGTTCTGTTCGAGCGCTCTTCTACTGAGCCAACCGTTTAGTGATGTATGGTTCGTAAATCTTGGTATGTCTTGTTCAATTCTGAGGTTGTGGCTCCCATGTACAGGATCTACTTTACGGTTGATAACCTGCTCAACCCAAGTTGCATAAAAGTGACTTGAAATGAAGAGAATTTTGGTTACAAATTTAATTAATCCCATAAGTGGGAGATATCACTTTCTAAATAACAAATTGTTCAATTTAAATTTATTAAACGGTTGCATACTTTTCACAGATCTGGAGTTCAAGGGATGGCTTGGCGGAACCATGGCTAACAATACATGGGCAGATTATCAAGATGGATACACATGGTTCAAATGTTTTGGTGTATTTTTTCCAACAATTACTGGCATACTCGCTGGTATTAATATGAGTGGAGATTTGAGGAATCCCTCTGTAAATATACCTAATGGATCATTAGCTGCAATTAGCACAGGGTAATCTTAATATATATAAATTACGTGACACGTTGTTTGTCCGCGATGGACTCCTAAACTAATGAACGGTTTTAATGGGGATCACTTCATGGAGTGCAGTTTGGTCCAACTTGAGAGATAGGATAGTTTTTATTTCGATTTGGGACCCATAATTATTTTCAATATTTGTTTTGTATGGACCTATTTTCTATGAGAGAATTTAGTGACGCACGGTTTGACAGTTCCTCTGTGGAACAATTTCATTATTACAACAGGTAGCATTTTTACGAAACAATTCTTGATGTTTTGAAATTTTATTAGCAAATTTCTATAAAACAGTATTTTTTTTATAATCTACAGAACAACGTCTGTTGGGTCAGCTAGTATTATATATAATATACTAGCTGATACCTCGCGACTTCGACTTGCGAGAAAAGTTTTATTTTCTTGTACCTGAAACAAATAAACATGCAGTTAAGACTCTAAAGAACATACCCAAATATAATAACTTAAATTATTAAACATTAGTACTTAGTGATATTTACAACTTAATCTTATTTATTTTAATATATTTACACAAAATATATACAAAAGGAGTGAAAACTAGGGAGAGGAGACATTTATAGGAAGTTGGGCGGCGAACTTCAGGAGGTATAAAATTGTACAAAGAGGGTTGTGTTATAGGTCAAATGAAGAATAAATGATCCACGTTTCCCTCAAATAGACCACATTCACAAAGGGAAATAATTGTCCCTAATTCTTAGTTTATGTCATAATAACACCTATGACATAAATATGTTGTTGACACTTTTTGTAAATAATGAAGTGTTCTGTAAAGTCATAATTATATACATTAATATACTCTATCATCAATGGTTTTCTGCAATGTAAAGAATATTTCAGGTATTTTTTACACCTTGGGTTACATTATTGGAGTTTTAGTAAGGCCCTTTTTTACACGCTTTTTATTAGCTTCACCTGTATGTTTGTAACCGACTTCTTTGGGCGCGATTTTGACCCACTTTAAACGGCTAGATTTCGTTCAAACTTTGTAGATTTATCGAGGACCCATGACATTACACTAATTTGACAAGATTATTCCATTATTCAATATGCAAAATAAGATTTTTGCCAATTTATATAATTTTAGAATAAATGCCGGCAACACTCCTGTGATTCCTCTGGTGTTGCAAGAGATTGTGGGCGGCGGTGATCACTTAACAACAGGTGACCCGTACGCTCGTTTGTCCTCCTATTCCATAAAAAAAAAAATTGTGTTTCACGCCATCTAGCAGCATTTTAATAAACTCTTAAGGCAATTATGAAATTATATCATGGAATATACGCGTATACAAATGATTCTGTAATGATGAAGTAATGTTTTTATTTACGAAAAGATGGCGCTGTTTAAGTATTCTGTTTCCATTATAAATTATTAATGTGTGATTTAACTGAGCTACTTATTATAAGAGCTAGTTCGGTGATCTCCGACTAGCTGAATTAAGTGATCTTCCAATTAACTAAAATATTTTTATTCGCGGATATTAAAATCCCTACATTCAATCTAAAAAATTCAAATAAAAAATAGAAAATAAATTTAAATTGAAAATAGTGTAAAAAATATATTTCATTATAAACAAAAGCGTAGAAGAATTACCCCACCCCGGGGATTGTGAAACTTCCCAACAGTGAATAAATTTTTCAAATCGGTTCTATAGTTTCTGAGCCTATTCAATACAAACAAACAAATCTTTCCTCTTTATAATGTTAGTGTACATTCCACAAGATGGACCGACGATTTGGTTAAGATCGCCGGAATTGGTTGCATGAGCGCAGCGCAGATCCAATCGTCATTGAGATCTTTGGGGGAGGCCTTCGTCTTCCGACAGAAATGATGATGAAAGGAATATCATATAAGCCATATACTATACGTAGGTGACTATTACTATACCTACAAGTTACAATCAAATGCTATTTTGATACTAAAACATGGCGGCAGAAACGCATGGACGATGAATTTTAATTCAACTGAGTAGTATATTAATCAACAGAGGTGTTGTTTAAAAGTTTTGAGAAAAGAGACTGGGACTGGCAAGATTTAAGACTGATTGTGAACAAGGCTTAAAGCCTCATTTCCTGTGAAATAGATAAATTTTACGCAACAAGCTGTAAAGAAAACGTTACAAAAATATCTTATTTTCAATGGTTTATTAGTTTAATTTTTCGCATGTCATTTATCAACACAAGCATTTTAAGTGTTGCTGGAAAAATGGGTAGAATGATTGATACTCACCTTGCACCCACTTTATATGTACGTCTATTCGCCGCTTTATAAATTCGGTAACGCTGTTGTGATTCATTGATAGAGTCAATGGCGGATTTACCAGCAGGCTGAGTAGGCTGGAGCCTAGGGCGGCAAATTTAGTTTATAAATTTCTTATTTCGATTTACAAATTGTAAAAAAAAAATTATACGATTTTCGAAAATTGGAGAGAAATAATAAATATCTCTACATAAACAATTGCTAAACGCTTTATTAATTAAAATAAAAATTTCTCGTTAAGTCCGATATGAGTCTATCTATGATAACGAGAAATGTGTTAACCCTGATATAATGTCGAATCGCTATTGCGTTATTCTAAAAATTAATGATCTAACACGGTACCATAGTTCTCAATGATACTAACCATACGGGAAAAGTTGATGTAACGAGGATGATGGAGCACAAATCATAAAGTTGGAAATTTATTCATAGAAAATTGATATGATTTTGTAGACTTAGATATCAAAATTTTTAGGCAAAAATTTAATAGCCTGCGGGCGGCAAATCTGTAAATCCGCCACTGGATAGAGTGATAAATTGTCGTATATTGGATGCACCAACCTTTAGAGCTTGAACTCATTGTTTGTGTAAGGACGCTTCGTGAACATGATTACTGTCATAATTAGTTACCGCATCAAACGAATACAATAATTCATTAACTATAACCAGTCGACTAGGCACCACAAGCAGTACTCGTTCACGAGTTGACACAAAGACCAGCCGTGTTGTTGAATGCGTATGAATGAAAAACAATTGTAAAAATTAGAGTTGAGACGTACTAGGCAAAATGCAATGCTATGTATGACGGTCACTGTGACTCAAAAGTAACAGTGACAAATACCTGTTACAAAATACTAGATGTTATTTTAATACTACCTGTGATAATATACTAGCTACTGTACTGAGGCGTATATTTTTCGTTGTTTGATGTTACTTGTTAGCGCCATCTATACGTATTACGTAGTACTTTCTCTTGTGGTAACTTCGAATTTCAAAAGTTCTGTTTAGGTAACGCTGTACAGACCTATATTTTTTTTTATAGTTTTGATGTAATAAAAATAATCATTATACTTTCGTATTCATTATGATTCAATACTACCTAAAAATTGCAATCTGATTCTAATTCACAAGTGCATTGATATCAGCACCAAGTATTGCTATTGTATTCAGAATAATAATAATAATAATAATGGACGTGAAAGTCGCACGCAACATTAACTTTCGTTACCTTTACAGCATCATGGCATATGGGTTGTTATTGGGTGGTGATGCTGCTGATATTGACTGATACAAATGATTTGAGTTTTCTTTAGTGTTAATTCCACCAATATTTGTCTTTAAACAATTCGACACGTGTTTCGCCTCTACACGAGGCATCCTCAGGACGTGTTGTCTCGCCAAAATCTGCCAAGATACTCAAGTGTCTCAAGAGGCTCGTGTCGAATTGTTTGAAGACAAATATTGGCGGAATTAACACTAAAGAAAACTCAAACCATTTGTATAATTATGGATTTCCGCAAAGTAACGCCTACTTCAATAGATATTGACTGACCCCCTTATTCATAATAGTCTGCTAACTTAAAGCATTGCTAATTCTCGCTCTGTCTTCTTCTATTGACCTAAGTCAGAATGAGAAAAAACACTCCTTAGCGGCTGTTTTATGTTAGCGGACCATTATGAATAAGGGGGTTTATCTTTGTGCTGCAGAATTGGACTGACTGGGCCCACTCGAGTAGCTAAGAGATAAAAAAAAATCTATTTACTCTCTATATATATTTGAAAATAACAATGAACTTTAGAAAAATAGCAAATGTCACTATTTAAATTTAAAACAATAAGTATAAAAGGAAAGCCTCGACAGCTATACTTCATAAAATAAGTATTGATCTTAATGATTATGCTGAGATGGTTTAGACATGTCGAGAGAATGAATGAAGAACGATTGACGAAGAAAGTGTATAAGGCCAGTGTGAATGAAAGTGTTGGAAGGGGTAGACCTAGGCGGACGTTTCAAGATCAAATCAGGGACGTCTTGAAAAAAGGCCAGGTCAAGAGTACCCTAAACCGGAGAGCATGTATGAAAGGAATAATGAAAGTGGACGAAGCGAAACAAGTATGTAAGGATCGTAGCAAGTGGAAAGAAGTGGTCTCTGCCTACCCCTACGGGAAAGAGGCGTGATTTTATGTATGTATGTATGTATGATCTTAATGAATAAAGAAATTTTGCTTGTATGCAGATCATTAAACCAAGATATTATGTACCTGCAAGCTGTTTAGTATATTATAGTTGCTATGCTGGCATCATAAATATTTTGTTCTTTTTATTTTTAATAATATGTTGCTACAATTGAAGCCGATATATCATTTCATAAGCACCAAGAGTCCGCCGCTAACATATCATCATTAATTTAAGACGAAGACTAAGCAGAAAACACACAAACATGTTGTTTTTAGACAAGTTTTGTGGAGAAAGTATAGCATTTGGAGCTATGAGCACTACTTAATCCTGTTACACATATCCTTAAGTCTTATTTGTAGGTTGCTAATGCTTGCTGTTGGTTATAGTTAACACTGCCGAGCCTTTTTGAACTACCACATTTCTTTGAAGTTAAACAAGTTTTTTGGCATGGCGTGACGCATTTTTTTGTACTTCTCTCAGAAAAGTTATTCTTATAGCTTGTACTTTTTTGTGTAGGTTCATTTATTCAGATTAGTAGTGAATAACGAGGATTGTAAGCATATAAGCTGTTTTCCACGCAAGAATTTTGAAAATATTAGCTTTGTTACATAGATGGCGGGCCGGCAGCCGTGAACTCAAATCGCTCAAGGTCGCTGGTATTTAGTGTCGCCTTAAGTTCTTGTATCCCTTAGCTGGCGCAGGTTTCCACAGTGCATCTCCATCGCGTTGGGTCCTAAGCATCTCTGTTAATTTCACTCCAGGTCCTTACGATGTCTTGCTCTGAATATGATCGGGATAACTCCGGAGTATGTGTCCTATCCAGCTCCATTTGCGTTGTTTTATCCCTTGGTAGATTGGTACTTCATGACAGTGTTGCCAAAGATGATCGTTGGAAATTTTATCGGGCCTAAGATATACAATCTAAAAATTATTTGATTAACAAAACATTAACAAAATATATTTGTTTCAGGACCTTTCTCTACCTAATGTTTGTTATAACATTAGCAGCAACCGTCACAAGAGAAGCTCTACTAACAAACTTCTCGATCACCACTGACTTGTCTGCTGTGAAAATATTATTACTTGCCGGATTATATGTCAGTTCAATGAGCTCCTGCTTAGGCGCAATGTATGGAACACCAAGAGTACTTCAAAGCATAGCGAATGAGAAAGTTATACCTGGATTGGACACCTTGGGCCATGGAGTTAGTATCAGATAATATGTTAGAGATTAAATAAAAATACTAATAATATCTTGCCCCAAACTGGGCATAGCAACAATATATTTCATACAATATACTTACTTAAACATACATAAAGATATATAAACATCCACGACTCGGAAACAAACATTCATATGCATCATAAAAAATGATTGCACGTATTGGGAATCCGGGACCTCTAGCTCAAATTATGCTTAAATGGTTAACTAATCACTAATAAGTCTAATCGATTTGCGAATCTATTGTTATCGTAACCCATTTCAAAATACTAGTCTATCCGCTTGGCATTAGCTCCCTGACAAGGGGAGTGCATATCATATATGTAATCATGTATTTATGACCCTAAATAAATTTAGGGTCATAACATAGTGTTAAAGTTAATTTACTACCTACGGCAGGCAGTGCAAATACGAAGCAAGCAGCGTTTCATACAACTTATGTCGGAATAAAGCGCAACTTCGACTAGATAGATCTACAGTGCCGACCTTTCTAGAAAACCAATGCACGCCCCTGCTCTCTAATTACTACTTTTATTATAGAAAAGGAAGACAAACGACGGGTCACCTTGGTGTTGAATGATCACCGTCGCCTACATTCTCTTGCAACACAAGAGGAATCACAGGAACGTTGTCGGCCTTTAAGCTCCTTGAAAACCGCACTGTGGAGGACCGCCACACATCCTGGGTCCACACACACTAGGATATCAACCATCCACACAGATGGGTTGATATCCTAGTTTGTGGCGTGTCGTGTGAAGGTGGAATTCGGCGGCAGGGAAACAGCTATTTGGAATACTCCCCGTAATAACTGCTACTACTACTGTTTTGAATATTAACCACTAAGTAACGCACGCATTGACAAATCTAAATTGGTCACGAATTTTCAAGATCTCAGGTTGTCTATAACCTACTATCTATGACCTATGGTATTGACATTAATATAAAAATTTTTTTTTTTATGAATTCAGGGTTTTTGAAGACTATATGAGCAAATTGCACTTAGAGATAGTCATTCTAAATTTAAGAAATTACTTTATTCAAAATTAAAAAATATTGTTGTTATACATCATTCTATTGCACATTGTAGTCCATTTAGAAATTCAAAGGTGCTTAAATCCCCAACAACTCATTTTTCATAGATGTTGGAGGCTCTTTTGCACAGGATGCCGGCTAGATTATGGGTACAACAACGGCGCCTATTTCTGCCGTGAAGCAGTAATGTGTAAACATTATTATGTTTCGATCCGAAGGGCGCCGTAGCTATTGAAATTACGGGGCAAATGAGACTTAACATCTTATATCTCAAGGTGACGAGCGCAATTGTCGTGCCGCTCAGATTTTTTGGGTTTTTCAAGAATCCTGACCGACACTGCATTGTAATGGGCAGGGCGTATCAAGTATTATCAGCTGAACGTCCTGCTCGTCCCGCCCCTTATTTTCATAAAAAAAAATACATAATTTAACATATACGAATAAGATAAAGAATTATAGGTAAGTGTTACTATTTACATATCTAAACTAGTTGATTCCCCGTGACTTCGTCCGCCTACACACAGGTCTGTGTGCGTAGTAGCGATATTTCTACTAAAATTTTAAATTTAAAGAACACCCAACATAATATGCTGTCGCGACAGTTTTTGTAAATAATTATGTGTTCTCCAAAGTCGTACATTATTTTATTCTATCATCAATACTTTTCTCAGCACACGCGATGCAAAAAAATATTTTAGGCATTTTTTACACCTTGGGGTACATTATTGGAGTTTTAGTAAGGATCCTTAATTTAAAAAAAAATATGATATAACCTATATCACCCGGGAATAATGTAGCTTCCCAACAGTGAAAGAATTTTTCAAATCGCTTCAGTAGTTTCGTAGCTACCACAATGCAAATAAACAATCAAATATTTTCTCTTTCCAATAAAGTATAGTTTGAAGGTATGCACAACATTAAATCTAATATATATTTGATGTAAGGCTTACTTAATTGCCAACTCACAAAATAGCTGCCCATTTCATCTCAAGCGTGTAGCATGTAGATTACAAAAGTATCATTTACTCACCATTTTTATGATTATCTCGCACGAAATGTGCTAGTGAAATTACTGGGCAAATGAGAATTATCATCATAGTGACCAGCGCAGTTGTAGTGCCGCTCAGAATGTTTGGGTTTTTCCAAGAATCTTCATCCCGCATTGTTCATAAATTTTGTTTTCAAATTTAATTTGTGTTATTTTTACGATTTGCAGCGTGGGCCAAACAGGGTACCCATATACTCCATGGTCGTAGTAGCAATAGTGACTGTTACTAAAAAACGAGCAATAGCCACTGTTACTAAAAAACAACGAGCGAGAGATCGCGGGTTCGAGTCCCGCATCGTTCATTAATTTTGTTTTCAAATTTAATTTGTGTCATTTTTATTATTTGCAGCGGGGGCCAAATAGGGTACCCATATACTCCATGGTCGTAGTAGCAATAGTCACTGTTACTAAAAAAAAACGAGCGAGAGATCGCGGGTTCGAGTCCCGCATCGTTCATTAATTTTGTTTTCAAATTTAATTTGTGTCATTTTTATGATTTGCAGCGAGGGCCAAATAGGGTACCCATATACTCCATGGTCGTGGTAGCAATAGTGACTGTTACTTTCATCATCATCGGTGACATAAACAAGCTGGCTCCAATAGTAACCATGCCATTCCTCATCACCTACGCTAGTATTGACTATTCTTACTTTGCGCTTGCTCAGACATTTGATTTGCAGCACAAACGCGAAATGAGGTATGTTTTTGTTTCTGTTTTATTTTACTCATTTGAATCATTTTTATAGTAATTTTTATGCATTTATCCATGAACATGCAAGCATACATCCTCCACAATACATTTTTGATAAGTTTGTCATCTACTTCAGGTATATTCAATTCAAAAAATATAAATCACTTTTTTATGTAGGTCAAGGAAATGATACTTATGATTGTCAAAAGATTTCTTTTCTTTTTATATTTGCACACGCACCATAAATAAATAAAGGTATTTTGCGAACATTCAATGAATATAATCAACCTTGTATATATATATGCGAAATGCTTAGATACGCCAATATCTGCCGTGAAGAACCAGGCACCTTTTGTCTCAAAGTGAAGTGTGCACTTGTAGTGCCGCTCAGAACTTTTGGGTTTTTCT
This sequence comes from Leptidea juvernica, assembly GCA_949711755.1. Taxonomy (NCBI): domain Eukaryota; kingdom Metazoa; phylum Arthropoda; class Insecta; order Lepidoptera; family Pieridae; genus Leptidea; species Leptidea juvernica. Next base: position 2,665,555 of record CATIXQ010000003.1, on the reverse strand, counting down.
AGAATCTTGAGATCAAACGAGGTTTCTTATGAATAAGAAATACGAACAAAATAATAAAACGAAGATTTCATTGTCACTCGTTTAAATCGCCAAAATTTCCAGCATATTACTATACAAAATAATTTTATAAATCTTTTGTTTTTTTTAAGTGTAAACTTCTTTAGCATCATTGTGGTTTGAGACTCGATGAAACGAAAAAGCGCGACAGTAAAAAGAGACAGACACATAAATTCATAAGTTAACATGGGATAAAATGAGATAGGAAGCATTATACAGTGTTTCGATACCAGGTGATCATAGGTGAAGAAGAGATTATCATATTATGTACTAGCTGACCCGGCAAACGTTGTTTTGCCATATAAATTGTATTGGTCTTTTGCTTGCTAGTTGATAAGAGATGGCGCTAGTTGTAATTCATTAGTAACAATCACACTTCTTTTATATTTTGTATAATTCACACTATAGTTTTATAAATTATAGACTATTTGTTATTCTGGTGTGTAAGCTATATTATTGTAAAGTTTCATCAAAATCTATTCAGTAGATTTTGCGTGAAAGAAGTTCAAACATACATCCAGACATACAAACTTTCACATTTATAATATTAGTAGGATGACGCGAGTATACCTTAATATATTCTGAAGTCTGGCGCACGACGTATTAATACATAGATACCAGGAGAACATAATTATTGAAGCGGTGACAGTAATGCTTTTCATAGCGGTTGAAATCATGTGTCATCCTTGCAACATGTACCAGGACTTCATAATATGCAGTTTAGAGGTTCATGCACAATGCAGGTTTCACTACTGACATGTGTAACCTTGTACGCACGCATTTTTTATATTTTGTATTGTTAGATTTCAGGGTAGTACACCAAGAGACACTCATGTTTACGGTGCAACTGGAAGTGACCTAGATATCTTATTTCCAGAAAGAATAAGGCACAAAACAGCCGGTGTAAGTTTCTATCCCATGTTATGGTAGTTTATTTTTATTTATTTCGCAAAATTTTAGTTTAAGTTCTTTCAGAAAGTGTTGTCAAGAAGTGGCTCACGTGGCTGACTTAAATACGCTACGAACATTTAACGGAGTACGTTTCTGAGAGGTTTTAGAAATTTTCAAAATGAGTAATGTCTAGGAAAAGAGTCATTTCGAATATTTTGTCGCTCACCTATTTCTTTAAAATCTGATGAATGAGTCGAAGTTACCTTCCCTATCTTAAATATAAGTCAAAATGTATTAACAACATTAACGCTGACTATTCGAGTTACGAGTTCATAATTCAAACTCAATCAAATTCAGTTGTATGGACCCGTTCAGCTTCTGAACAAATCCTACTGGTATAGTACCATTGCAATGCCTTTTCTGCCCCAAAGTGCCCCAGTGTGTAAGCACCATTTGTGTTTTTTTTAAAAGAAGGGGCAAACGGGCAAGAGGCTCACGGGATGGTTAGTGTTGAGGCAACGGTCCATGGTCCATTGTATTTCGGTTTGAAGGGCGCCGTATTTGTTGTGAATATAGGTGCGTATATGTTGTGTAATTATGGACTACTGACATAGCATCTTATATCACAATGCGACGAGCGCAATGGAGAATATACCTACGTCCGTCAAATCACTTGAAAATGTAATTTGCACCAAAATTAATGGATGATGCGGGACTCGATCCCGCTCCTCTCGGGTTCCGTCCGAGCGCTCTTACCAACTGTGGCTCAGTTGCACTGTCCGAGTGCTGCATCGATTGTAAATCTTGGTATGTCTTGTTCACCTCTGAGGTTGTGGCTCCATCTACAGGATCTACTTTACAGTTGATAACTTGCTCAACCCCAATAATTGCACATCAGGAAATTGACTTGAAGTGTCGCTCAGTCAGATCTAAACATTTTGTCATCTTTTAGTGATATAAGATACAAATTTAATTTGTACCAAATATATGACCGATGCGGGACTCGAATCCCATAGCTTATGTGACTATAAGTACGCACGTTTTGTTAGTATCGAACGAGTGGCTGAGGTTACGATAAATTTTGTTTCCGACATTACAATATTTAATACGGCGCGAAGGATTACATCGCGCGTCGCTCAGAGACCCGCTCTCACCATAATGAGTGAAGTGTAGTGACGTCACTTCAGTGAATATTTCGCAAAGTATACGTCATATCAAAAATATTTTTTATTTAAAAATGCCGCTCACAATTTTATGTTTTTAAAAATTCAGAATTGTGGACGGTCTTGTTCGTCTTATTATTATTATAATGTTATTATTGTACTTAAATGTTAACTTTTTCAGGACTATTCACCCTCTCCAACAGATTCGGCCATGATGAACGGGCGCGCGTCAAACGATGAAAACCCCCTACCACCAAGTGTACATTCCAAAAACAAGAAGTGGTACTCACACCTGTGTAACAGATGGCTGTCGCTTGCTGGTGTGAGTATATTGTGTTACAATATCTATACTTAATCAATGTTGGATAAAATATACTATTGAATTTCAGAATCGCACAGCATGTTCTTTTAAGACGGTTTTTCTATCTCAATACATCTAAATCCCATCTTCCATTTCGACTAACATAATTCCGAAAACATTCTGTTCTACAGAATTTTACCAGTGGGAGGCTCCTTTGGACAGGATGCCGGCTAGATTATGGGTACCACAACGGCGCCTATATCTGCCTGAAACAGTAAGAGTGAAGGGCGCCGTAGCTAATGAAATTAATGGGCAAATGAGACTTAACATCTTATGTCTCAAGGTGACGAGCGCAATTTTAGTGCTGTTAAGAATTTTTGTGGTTTTTAAGAATCCTGAGTAGGCAGGGCGTATCAATTACCATCAACTGAACGTCCTACTCGACTCGTCCCTTATTTTTTATAAAAAAAAAGAATCTAACTAAAATCGAGAAGAGAGAGCCTTTGTGAAAATCGCGCAAATGATCCGTGTTCAGAACATTGAAGTATATATCAAAATTTTGTATACTTCTCGTTTGATTTTTCAAAAGTTATTTATGTCATTTTACTGATTAAGTAATGTACTTTCGATATCAGTTTAAAGGTTTTTGATATCTGTAAAAGTCAAGGTATCCGGTTAGTATGTGCCTTGATATTACCCATTTTTCTGTATGGCGTGGAGTCGTGGACAATACGGGCTCGAGAGAGGCAGAGGATTGATGCCTTGGAGATGTGGTGAGACAAATGTGTCGATCCTCTCACAGCTCAAGATAAAACCCGTTTGTCCACGATATGCCACCAATGAATTCTTTCGTATTTTGGCCACATAACGAGAGCTCGGAGAAATTGTTCCTAGTTGGGAACACAAATGGCAAGCGAGACCGAGGCCGATCTCCTACCAGATAAAAGACTCCAGGTCCTCGAGGCTTAGCTCCGTCGTCAGGGCCGCGATGGGCAGAAACCGATGGAAATAAATAGTTCACTCCAAGTGTGCACCACTTGTTGATGACCCCGATCCTCAGTCATGAGGGAACGACTAGAGAGAGAGAAAATTTATTGAAGTAGGCGTTACTTAGCGGAAATCCATAATTATACAAATGATTTGAGTTTTCTTTAGTGTTAATTCCGCCAAAATTTGTCTTCTGGCACGACTCGTGCCAGATTTTGGCGAGACAACACGTCCTGAGGATGCCTGTGTAGAGGCGAAACACGTGTCGAATTGTTTAAAGACAATAATTGGCGGAATTAACACTAAAGAAAACTCAAATCATTTGTATAGAGAGAGAGTGAGAAAAGTCAAGGAATTATCGCCTGGTCACACTTAACGATTACACAATATGCATTGTAGGGCGTTGGTTATTCAATGTGATGATATTTCTCTGCTGTTTCAGGTTGCTATAAAGTTACTGCTAATGGTGTTGGTACACTGGGTGTATGCCCTCGGTTGTTTGTCGATACTGTGGCTGCTGTGGCTTTACATCGGTGCAGCGAACCCTGCCGTCAAACCTGGACGGGCTTCCGAGTTCCATTTCTTTCATTGGCTGAAAATATCATTTCTGCAGGCGATTGGGTAAATATGAACGCATAATAATATGTTGTTTAAACTCATGTTATTAGGAGAAGTTATTTGATTGATTTGATTTGAATTAATAAATTCTCTCACCAGTATCATGTATAAAATTTAAGTTTGTCATCTAAATATTTTAATTGGCGTACGATACGAAATATTTATAATACGTAGAATGGGCTGTGTTATCAATATAGGTATGTATAATGTCAATAATTACGAAATAAAAAACTTACTTTATAAAATACAAATCTAAATTACTTATTAACGACTCACTCAACTCAGCGTGATTTTTTTTTAATCAAATTGCATTACAATGATATTTATTTATTAAATACGGCGCGTGATTCCCTTGTAACAGGAGCTGACTCAGTGTATTTTTGTGTCAGTAGAGAAGACACCAACACAGCTCTGGTTTTCAGCAGCCCCTCGTGACATTTGGAGTAGACAGTTATTATAGTCTTCCCATCGTATTTATTTTTTTGTTCTCAAAGGGAATAAATTAATATCATAATATTGAGTCTTATATTGAAAATGAAAATAAATATAAAATCATACTATAATTTGTACAAAATGTATAAAATATCTATAGGTGGCACTAGGTACTACTGTAAATCTATACTAATATATAAAGCTGCAGTGTTTGTTTGAACGCGTTAATCTCTGGTACTACTGGTCCGATTTGAATGATTCTTTCAGTGTTGGGTAGTCCATTTATCGAGGAAGGCTATAGGCTATGTTTTTTTTTTTCAAAATTAGGGATCCGTAATAAAATTGCTATTTTGTAACACAAGGTAACCTATTTTTGCGTGCGCTGCAAAAACTACTGACAATAGAACAAAATGATGTACAGGCTATAATACAGGCAATATTTTATTACTTATAAAACTATCGCGTGAATTATACTTTATATGGCAAAACAACGTTTGCCGGGTCAGCTAGTCTATATATATAAAAGAGAATGTATGTTTGTATGTTCCCTAATAACTCCTAAACTATTCAACCGATCTCAATGAAATCTTTTGTAATAGATTCGTTGAAGCTGAAGGAAGGTTTACATCTATAATTTATATGGCAAAACAACGTTTACCAGGACAGCTCAAAATCAAATTCAAATATTTTTATTCAAAATAGGATGTGACATCACTTATTGAAAGTCAAAAACTACCACCCATTCCAAAATGAATGCCTCAGACCTGAGATAACAGGCGCAACAAACTGAGCGGGCTTTTGTTTTCATCGAAAAAATATGTTTATAAAGTAATATTGTGCAATTAAATTTATTATTTAATAGCCAGAGGCCTTCGCTCCATTCCCAATCTGTGGTATCATTAAGAGAGTCATTTATGCTATAGTAACCTCATATAAACATAATAATAAAAATACAGAATTGTGTATTAATTGTTGGTATTATAGAATAGTGTAACCGTTGTTTGTTGGACAGGAAGCGTCCGTTGGAGTACGAGCAGCTGGTGGTGACTCCCGTGTACAGTGGGATCGCGACCGAGCAGGAGCGACTGAACGATGACAACGAGGACTTCGCGTCCCGGCGCCGCTACCACCAGTCCACGGCGCTGCAGACACACCTGGTCAGTGTGGACACGTAGTGGACTGTATAGCACCTGATTTAAATCAGAACCAAGTAGCAACTGATTTAAATCAGAACCAAGTAGCAACTGATTTAAATCAGAAGCAAGTAGCAGCTGTGCCCAAGTCATTTGAATACAATACATTTTGAAGGAGTGTCTTTATTGATGTTTAACATTTGATTACCACTTAGGCTGTGATCTATAAAGCGTACTTACACTTTGCTTAGACTTTACTTACGTAAAACAAGCTTAGCATAATCTTTGATTTCATTGTTATAGTCATTTGACAGCTGAAATTATAGTGAACTTAAGCTAAGACAGCCCAAATCTGACCAAAGTCGTAAGTACGCTTTATAAATATCATTCCTAGACCTAAGTCCTAAGCTATAAAATATCGAATCCTAATGGTTGCAAACATTTTTGGGATAATTAGTCAAGTCAATAGAGAATTGATTTTTTTATGGAAGAGGACAATAAACGGGCGTATGAGTCACCTGGTGTTAAGTGATCACCGCCGCTCCCATTTCCTGCAGCACCAGAGGAATTACAGGAGAGTTGCTGGCCTTTTAGGAAGGAGTACGCAAATTTTTGGTAGGTAGCTATATCCGAGTATCGTCTTGCAAAGGCGCGAGAAAGGTCTTTCGATAGTTTAGTTGTACTTGGGAAAAGTTCCTTGAAAACCACAATGTGAAAACACATCCAGAAATCTATAATATTGGTTTGTACTTGTAGTTAGCAGATCGGTTAACAAAGTAGGTCTCGCTTTTCCCTACATTTCCGCTCTTTGATTGACCTAAAGATTTTTTTCATGAATTTTGATTAATTATAATATCAATTCAATTAAATTAGACTAATTTCCTGGCACGTAATGCTGCCGCGTGTATGAGCATAAATAACAATAGGGCATTAGTGAGAGAGGATGATAAATGACTCCATTTCAAATTCTTTTTTTTTTTGACTCGGCCTTGTTTCCTATATATATTTAATTATGTATCTATCATGTATGTTTAAGTATGTATTTTTATTAAATACTAGCTGACCCGACAGACGTTGTTCTGTATATAATAAATATAATAATGTTTTTATATGAATTTGTAAATAATATATCATAACATCATAAATTACTTCGTAAAATATGCACCCTGCTGTAGTAATGAAATTGTTTCACAGTAGAAATTTCAAACCGTGTGTCAATAAATTCTCTCATAGAAATTATGTATGGACACATCAAAGGAAAAACAAATTTGTTGTTTTTATTTAATTTAGCAGCATTTTCCTATTTATTCACCTTTTAAACCTTCTCTGGACTTCCACAAATAATTCAAGACCTAAATTTGCCAAATCGGTCAAGCCGTTCTCGAGTTTAAGCGAGACTAACGAACAGCAATTCAATTTTATATATATAGATAGTTGTATGGCTTAAATAATTTGCGTGAAACTGTCGTGAAAATGACGCCCAATGACACTGGGTCAGTCAGGCGGACGCTTCCAACAATAATGGAAGAGGGAGTAGGCATTTAATATTCCATCACCAACATTCAGTATTCGATCAACCAAAAGGCCATTATGAATCTATAATTGTAAAGAATACATACGAAATATTATTTTATTCTTATTATAAATCTCCTATACACTTTCATTCTCTCGACATGTCTAAACCATGTCAGCATAATCATTAAGATCAATACTTATTTTATGAAGTACCTATAGCTGTCGACGCTTTCCTTTTATACTTATTGTTTTAAATTTAAATAGTGACATTTGCTATTTTTCTAAAGTTCATTGTTATTTTCAAATATATATAGAGAGTAAATAGATTTTTTTTTATCTCTTAGCGACTCGAGTGGGCCCAGTCAGTCCAATTCTGCAGCACAAAGATAAACCCCCTTATTCATAATGGTCCGCTAACTTTAAACAGCCGCTAAGGAGTGTTTTTTCTCATTCTGACTTAGGTCAATAGAAGAAGACAGAGTGCGAATTAGCAATGCTTTAAGTTAGCAGACTATTATGAATAAGGGGGTAGTTATATATTATAGTCATAAATTTAATCAGTTATTTTGTAAAACACATTGTAATATTTTTGCACACAAAACTTATTTTTGTCGTGAAAGTAATTTTTATCTATTTTACTATCGAATTTCTACTTATTTTAGTTTAATTTTGTTTAATGTTGTTGTTTATTGAACACGAAAACTAATGAATTACTTAAGGCGACACTAAATGCCAGCGACCTTGAGCGATATGAGTAAACGGCTGCCGGCCCGCCATCTATGTAACAAAGCCAATATTTTCAAAATTCTTGCGTGGAAAACAGTTTATATGCTTACAATCCTCGTTATTCACTACTAATCTGAATAAAGGAACCTACACAAAAAAGTACAAGCTATAAGAATAACTTTTCTTAGAGAAGTACCAAAAAAAATTGCGTCACGCCATGCCAAAAAACTTGTTTAACTTCAAAGAAATGTGGTAGTTCAAAAAGGCTCGGCAGTGTTAACTATAATCAACAGCAAGAATTAGCAACCTACAAATAAGACTTAAGGATATGTGTAACAGGACGAAGTAGTGTTCATAGCTATAAATGCTATACTTTCACCACAAAACTTGTCTAAAAACATCATGTTTGCGTGGTTTCTGCTTACTCTTCGCCTTAACACTTTAACAGCCGACCGTTATAAAGGCGGCTTTCCCTGGTACGCCGGCGTTTTTTGCCGATATTCTATGACTCATAAAATAAAAACTATCTGTGATATGTCTATTATTCTTTTTTTATATGTACTATTGTTCTTTATATTTTTAGGGATGAAATAAAAAACATTTGTAATAAAAAATAATATTTATGAAAAAAAATTAAGAAAAGAGGTCTAAAATCGAAAAAAAAAAAACTCCAACATAAACAATCTTACATACTTGAGCTAATTATGTAACGTAATTTTTTTTTGTGTGGAATATTTTGAAGCAGGGATAGTAGCACAGGGGAACATTGCAGTCTGGGCAGTAATAAATGGTCTCTTTGCGCCCCCTTTTTCCGGTTTCTTTTTTTAAAATGTCGGCACACACTTTGCAAACTCGTGCGACTTTATCTTTCTTTTCCGAGCTTGGAATCCTCTCCATGAAGTGCCTGCCGACGAGCCTCGTGCTAGTCCCGACAGCATGTGGACCACGGGAGGGTCCTGCTTCAGCATCTGATGCAGTTTCCACCAGCTGTTCACCACAGTCCATCAGAAACTGCGAGAATCGCAGGCGGCGTCGTTGTTCTCTGGATTTATTGTATAAAATGTAAGCGTTTACCAGAGAACGCGCTACTAAATTGAAAAACATTTTTTTTCCACCATTTCATACTTTTTCTATTTAACGAATAATAGGACACATATTGGTCATTGAGATCTACGCCAATTTTATAATGGTTATAGTCGAGGATGCAGTCTGGTTTCACCTTTTTGGTTACGCCCACACCTTTGACTTTTGCATCCACCTCTGTCCAGCTAGCTCCATGTTTCGTCGTGAGTATAAGTACATCACGCTTATCTCTCCATTTACAGGCAGTTCGATTTGTTTCAGTCTTGAGCAAGTTCCAAAAAGAATCAGGAAGAAAAATTGAGAAACAATCGAACAGTGACAAATTTTCATCAATCGGAGCTAATACGCGAGATATTTCTTGAAATACTGGATTTTCTGGCGGCTGCTCCGCTGCTTGGTATGACCATCCATTACCTTCATCCATTTCCCTGATAGAAGTTGTTGCATGTCTGCCGCCGCGACAGCGGGTGGTCGAGCGCGCTCCTGACCGAACGCGTCCGCCGCGCGATCTCGTTCTGCCACGAAGTGTAGGTCTCGAGCGACCCCGGCTCCGTCCCTGGTCTGGTTCAGATACGTTTTCTGACATGTCAGCATCATCATTTACTTCATCTTGGACCGATACCACCTCTTGTAAGTCTTGAATTACCTCTGGAGAGAGAAAACACTAATAAAAATCTATACGTCGCAAAAAGGGTATATTTGAATAAAAATACAATAATAAAATACAATAATTTACCTTCAATTTGAATTTCCGGGTCTTCCTCAATGTCTGAGTCAACATCATTTACCAAAGCATCAAGAATTTCTTTAGAATCGAGCCGGTAACTGCGCCGAGCGGAAGCCATTTCGCGCCAAAATGCAAGGACGTACTCTCACGTTAGTGGCGTGGGCGCACTGGCGACGCGCCGTGAAAGATCGCTTGTCCTGTCTCCACCCCGCACCTCCCGTCGGTGAATCATACATGTGTGCGTAGATAAAGAGTCATTCTACACCGGGGTTACACGCCATTCACGCACCGGGCACGTGGTATTTAAACAGACGATAGGAAAGTCAAAGCCGTACGGAGTACGTGATCGGCGTACCGAGTTGATCGACACTGCCCGTACACAGTACGTGATCGGCTGTTAAAGTGTTAAGTTACCTTTTCTGTGTCCTCGCTTCATCCCGTTATGCGGGGTCGGCTTTTGTTATCATGCGGCGCCACGTAGATCTCGTTTTCGCGTCTTCGGACATCCAGGTAGTTTGAGGTCTTTCCCTACCCCTCTTTCTTGCAGCCATCGATGGATGAATTTATATAAACACGGTGCAAGTACATGAGAGTTGAACAAGACATACCAAAATTTAGGTCGATGCGTCACTGGGACGACGGTTGGTTCAGTTGAGGCGAGAGGCGCGGGTTCGAGTACCGCATCGTCCATGAATTTTGGCACACATTATGTTTGTATATTTAATAAATAAATAAAATAATAATTAAATAAGCTTACCAGTGATAAGTCACACAATCTTTTATTTGCGTCGTTAACGTATTATTTGAGCACTTTTTATACACACAGTTGACACACGACTGAGGAGAAAAGTGTGCTTACATTGTCTTTAAGCACACTTTTGTCGTTCCGTTATCAGGCTACGAATGATATGTCTAAATGTATAGAACGTCATTGGCTAGAGAAGATCTTTTAGCTTAATTGGGAACCAATTTTGACAGTGTGACGGTTGTTGAACCAATGTTTGAGAATGACATTGTCTTATTTTTCTTAATGTTTACTGTTTCATCATGCCATTATTTTTATGTTAATGAAGGGTATGTTCCGATATGCACTGCGAGCACTGCACAGTGCTATCACTGTAGAAAAAATCGTTCCGTTGTGGACTGCCAGTATACTGCCGCAGTAGCCTAAGGAAATATATGACGTCATAAATCGCCGCCATATTCTACTGTGAGCACTGTCGTTTTCGAGGTGAGGTTCTCGCAGTACTTTGATCACGTGATCAGTCAAAACCACTCGAATGCCTAACGTTTTATAAACATTCCCCACAGTTAATCCCAAATTTTTTTAATTTGACAGTACTCCAACAACATCCTCCATCCTTTGTTTTTAATTAACTAGAAAACTTTAAGGCGAAGATTAAGCAGAAAAGACGCAAACAAGGTGTTTTAGACAAGTTTTGTGGTGAAAATATAGCATTTGGAGCTATAAACACTACTTTATCCTGTTACTCATACCCTAAAGTCTTACTTGTAGGTTGCTAATGCTTGCTGTTAGTTAAACTTAACACTCCAGAGCTATTATGAATTACCAGTTTTGTTTGCAGTTAAACAAGTTTTTTCTCGGCATGATGCATTTGTTTAGTATACTGCTCTCATAAAAGTTGTTCTTATTATAGCTTTTACTTTTTTGTATTGGTACATTTATTGAGATTAGTTATCAATAATGAGGATTGTAAGCAATTAAACTGTTTGCGCGTTAAAATGTTAAATTTTCGACGCAAGAATTTTGAAAATATTGGCTTTGTTACATAGGAGCCGTGAACTCATATCGCTCAAGGTCGCCGGCATTTAGTGTCGCCTTAATACACTCATTTGAATGCTGCGTAAAAACATGCGGCTGACAGTATACGGGATTGCGTTCCGTTTTAAATAGTAACCGTCTATAAAGGAACGGCTTCACAGTATACTAAGTTGACGTCACACTGCACAGCGGTCGCAGTGTATATCGGAACATAGATACACACATAGATATAGACACTATATACTAGAGATAGATTTACAACTCATGTTTTTATTTTGTAAAATCAGTGTACCCAGGCCAAGAGATGGCGCTGCGTTATTTTTACGCTCTTAGCGTACCGTCGCTAGATGGCGCTAATTATGTTTATAGTTTTTACTTTTTACTATTGTTGTATACCGTATTAAATGCATATTGATGTTTGTTTTGTGTGGGTGGAATGTATTATTCGTTTATTAAGTTCAGCAGTCACCTTTAAATAAGGAGAGCCATTCAATGATTACAACACGATAGTCAAGTCTGTAATAAGTTAAGTGAGTGATCACTCATGTATGTTAAATTATCGCCATCGTGGTGAAGTTGCAGCGTACCTAATAGGTGGCAGCACTTTCAATGCAAATTTTTTTCATGTGCCAATGTAGGGAAGTTGCACCCCCCTGTATCGGAACATACCTGAAATGTCAATGAGCTCTGCGGAATATTGCTTCCGGTTGTTTTATGTATTTATTTTCGTATACGTTAGTTTTATGTGATGTATTCTTACTATTCTTAGATATAAGACTAAAGTTATTTAATCATTTCTTCATCTTATTCTCTCACTTATTTAGAAGTAAAAGCAAGTCTCTCCGTGTGGGTATCGAAATCGTAAGTAGGTACGCGTAACGGCCTCTACAGAGAGGCCTATCCAGTGAGGACTCACGAGCGAGCAGTGATGCATGCGCGAGCTTTTTTCGTCGCCTACTTCACCGGTCCGAGCGATCTTTTAAAAATGGAGTATCATAAATAAAGCAACGCATATTAAAGGTCATTGCGATCCTAATTTAATTTTTTAAACTTCCTAAAGACTTTGAAACAATCTAATTTAAAGTGATTATTAGTATTATGCCATTAAGCCATTCTAAAACCTATTTGGACATATGGAATTCAGCTCTGGGGATCGGCAAACAACAGTTACATAGAAATACTGGAGAGGTTCCAAAGCAAAACAATCAGAAACATGCTTAATATTCATTGGCATGTTAACAACAAACTGATGTACGCAGACATAAAACTGGAAACCATTAAGCAAGAAATAGAAAAGTACCTACAGTAAGAGCCACCAGTTTAGACTTAACTGTCATAGAAATAAATTTGCTTTTCAACTTCAGGGTCCTACCAGCCTTAAATTCACTTGGCTGAAGCGCCACTGTATTCAGGGACTAGCAGCAAGATTTGTGGACAAGAATTGAGAGACTTCTCACCGGAAAAGCCTCTCCTAAACACAACGCCAAAATACAATCATTTTCAGACAGCTTAATGGATCATTGTTGAAAGACAGATTGCCAAGACGCAGAATACAGAAAGAAAAAAAAATAGTATTATGAAATTACTATTCATGATAGCTACCTATTTATTTCCTATATACTGCTTCGTTTGTAATACTTGAACCGAGGGCCGACCGCAAAATAGTAGGTTTTGCAACAAGTGCGACAAGTTGTCGCGAACGTGCGACCAGTGCGGTCATTCGCTTGAGTGGGCAATCGACAACGTGAGTTGCATATATTCAAATTCAAATATTTTTATTCAAAATAGGATGTGATATCACTTATTGAAAGTCAAATTAGTACCACCCATTCCAAAATGAATGCCTCAAACCTGAGAAGCATGGGCGCAACAAACTCGGCGGGCTTTTTTTTTCATCGAATAAATATCTTTACAAAGTAATATTGTACAATTAAACTTATTATTTAATAGCCTGAGGGCGGTCACTCCATTCCCAATCTGTGGTATCATTAAGAAAGTCATTTATGTTATAGTAACCTTTACCACACAAACGTTCACATACTATTTTGTATTACAAATGCGCCGATTTATGTATTATTTCCGACTCCATGTTCGTTTTTAAACTTTTGTAACTTAAATTATAATTTAAACAAGTAAACTTTTCGCACTCAATACACGCACGTAATTTTAAAATGGGCAAAGGGCTTGAACCGCAACAGCGAGCGACGAGATACTACTTTTCCCGCATGAGTAATACAAAAGTTATTTGTAATCTTCTTCTTCTATATATATAAAAATGAATTGCTGTTCGTTAGTCTCGCTAAAACTCGAGAACGGCTGGACCGATTTGGCTAATCTTGGTCTTGAATTATTTGTGGATATACAGAGAAGGTTTAAAAGGTGAATAAATAGGAAAATACTGCTAAATTAAATAAAAAAAAAAAACAAATTTGTTTTTCCTTTGATGTGTCAATACATAATTTCTATGAGAGAATTTATTGACGCACGGTTTGACAGTTCTGCTGTGAAACAATTTCATTACGACAGCAGGGTGCATATTTTACAAAGTAATTTTTGATGTTATGATATATTATTGACAAATTCATATAAAAACATTATTTTATTTATTATATACAGAACAACGTCTGTCGGGTCAGCTAGTTGTTAATATAATAGGTAAGGGGACGTGTGCAAGTCTAGCTTACGTCATGGTTCTGTTCAAACTATGTATGTATGTATCTACCTAATTGTTGAATATTTTACTATTCTACTTTTTGAAGGAAAAATGAACTATGTTAACTATGTCGTGGTCTTCCAACGCATACATTCAATGTAGGTTTGACAACGAAATAATATTATTGTTTTAAAATTACGATTACATACTTATTAACATTATAGAAAAAAACTGAGCTAACTAATTTAATACACCTCTTATGCAAATCTAATAGTATTTCAACCAGAATTGATTTTAATCAAACCTGAACTGAATATAGGTTTTACATTGCTGCTTATTGACCAAGAATATTTTAAACAACTGGAGTAAATGCGGCAATGAATAGATATACCTAGCAGTCGAATATAAATAAAACCTGAACATTTAGTTAATTGTTTTACATTGCTTCTTATTGACCGAGTATATTTTAAGCAATTGGAGTAAATGCGGCAATGTATAACAGTCAGGATATAACAGTCGAAGGTTATTAAAGTGTAATTCCATATTCCGGCTTTGGTTTTTATACGACGTGATTTGTCTATATGTATAGAACATTATTGGAATTAATTAATAAATTAGCAATATGAAGCCAGAAAGAACATTTTAATTTGTGAATGTTGATTTTGTCAACGTAATAGCTTTATTAGGTATTCATTCCGATTTTTTTAAATGAATATAAGGGACGAGACGAGCAGGACGTTCAGCTGATGGTAATTGATACGCCTTGCAAATTACAGTGCAGTGTCGCACAGGATTCTTGAAAAACCCAAAAATCCTGAGCAGCACTACAATTGCGCTCGTCACCTTGAGACATAAGATGTTAACTCTCATTTGCCCAGTAATTTCACTAGCTAATGTTTACACATTACTGCGTCACGGCAGAAATAGGCGCTGTCATGGTACCCATAATCTAGCCGGCATCCTGTGCAAAGGAGCCTCCCACTGGTAAATTATCAGATAATGTTATTGTTTCAATTTAACCTCTAAGCTTTGTATCCCAAATATTATTATGTATTGTACTTTAGATCATTTATGCGTCTAAACAAACTGTGATAGTTGTGAAAACGTCGAAAATAATTGAGGCTGACTGTATACCTCTATCTTGAGCAATGCACGCACCCTAAGGTAATAAACCTGGCCTGTTTTTCATCGGTTGTCTAGCAGTGCTAAGTGGCTCTATCTAGAAGTATAAATTAAGTATTGTATCTGGATAGCGTTCTGTTAATAAATATTATATTTGCTTTTTATATTTATTTATGGAACATTTGTAAATATTTGGGGGCAACTATCAATGTCTATGCGATAATAATAATTATTATACGTAAGTTAATTGTATCAAAGTACGTACTAGTAATATTAATTTATTTTTATACCTTATTATAATAATGTAAGTAACTCGCATAACTTTTTTTTATAATAAATGAGATTATCTAACATTTGTTGTTTAATTAAAACAGAATCCTAGTAACGCCATGATTAAAGAGGAGTAATTCATTACAACATAAAAAGCATTTATTTTCTCAAAATTGATTCCTTTTTAGTTTTTGCGCTCTTTTTAATAAAATTTAAAGTATGCACAATGCTTGCAATGTCATTGCTATTGCTATAAAATATTCACAATCTAGTCCCAGGCTGTCCGATCAGTTAGATATTCAGCTGTGGAGTAGTAGGATCTACGACAGAGCCATTTTTTAATGAAACATTTAAAAGCTTATGTTTAATAAAAGAAAGTCATTTTTTCATTACAAATAGGTACCTGAAGGGTTACTCCGCTGTCTGTCGGCGGCATAGACTTTCAATATACTAGCATATAGAACAATACGTGCAAGAGAGATGAACATCTTGAAAGGAGATGCAGAGATTACAGGTTACAGTAGCAACAAGCATGAACAAGAATGAGCTTCCTTGTGCGGTGTTTCCGGGAGATATGCCATATCTCCGTGCCTTCCGTAAAGGCCAGCAACGCTGCTGTGATTCCTCTGGTGTTGCAAGAGAATGTGGGCGGCGGTGATCACTTAACGTACGCTCGTTGGTCCTCCTATTCCATTAAAAAAAAAAAAACAAGATAAAAGGATAGCTAATGTATAACTGTAACCTTAATCTAAGGTTACAGTAATAGATTACAGTTACCTTAGATTAAGGATTGGTCTCCGCTGCGCTCCAACTGCAACTGCACTACCTAAGAACAATAGCTTTTTTATTACGGCAACTATTAGATGCTTGTGTGCGTGGCATCTTGACATTCAATGGCATCTTTTAAATTTTGTAACATACGCTACGTTTTATTTTACATACAAATTAATAAAATACAAAGTACTTACTGATGATATGTGGTCCCAGTGTCCTATTTCTTGTAGTATTATTTTTACAAAGTTTTACTACGCAACCCGGCGTTTTATTTTCAATTATTAGTAAAGTTTAACAGAACATGTGGCACGACAACGTCACACATTGTTTGTCTGCGGTATCTAGGTGGAGCACAGCGAAGACCAATCCTTAATATAAAACTGTAATCGATTTTTGATTTACAAGTTGTAAACAGTCAGCCACGCTTGTCATTAGCTCATAACAACGAATATAAAAGTCATCAGTGGGGCTTGCGTCCGAGTCAGGGGCGTAGCTACCGCCGTATCTGCCATATCAATTATACGGATCCCCTGGGGTACAGGGGCCCCCGACCTGCGTAACCAAAAATTAATAAAAACTTCCCATTTTTTATTTATTTCAGGAATGACTAAAGTCAAAAAAAGCAATCTCTTTTTTTTTCCTCGTAAACAGTGCGTTCAAAAGTTGGTTCAAAATTTTCACTACTGTCCATAGAGGCAGAAACTTTAGTAAAACTAAAGTCATCATCAGCTATAAATGATTTAATAAATCAGTTTGCCGAAAAAAAGGCAAGCAGTTTTATTTGAAATGTTTGTAAATATTTTGGAAAAAGTGACAGATATATATGGATTATGATGAACAAATATTTCTTTTAATTTTATGCAAACATTTTTATTCTTTTGTGAGAAATCTTTCATAAGGGCCCCCAAACAAATTTTTGTACGGGGCCCCAGGAACGCTATGCCACTAGTCCGAGCACATTTAGGAGCTAAAAAGATTGCTACTTTCCCCAATAATAATAATAATGATAGTAGGTGTCAGTGCCTATGCTAGTCTCAACGCTACAGATTACTTCCATGTTGTCCCGAAATTATATCTGGAAAATTTACTTATATTGGTGAATCATGTATTATTATTTTTGAATTTACTTTTTTTATAATTACCGTTAAGTAACTCTACCTGTGCGTTTCTTTAATATCGCCATTGTATGTCCACGCTATATTAAAATTATCGATTAAAAACTCCAATATAATAAAAAAAGGAAGTTGGAAGGAGTATTGTTAATCCACGGATTATCAAACCGGCTCAAACCCTGTTTGGCTGAAATATTTGTCATGTTGAAGTAATGTATCTATTGTAAATACATACTTACATCTATACCGCATCTATTACGAGGAGTGTTCCATAGATCTGTTTCACCTGATCGATGCCGCCGAATTCCACCTTCACACGACCATTTGGATGTGTGGCGGTGCTCGACAGCGCGGTTTTCAAAGAGCTTTCTGCCAGGTACTACAAAGCTGTGGAATGAGCTTCCTTGTGCAGTGTTTCCGGTACGGCACCTTCAAAAAAAGCGCGTACACCTTCCTTAAAGGCCGGCAACGCTTCTGTGATTCCGTGTTGCAAGAGAAAGTGGGCGGCGATGACTTAACATCAGGTACGCTCGTATGTCCTCCGTTTCCATAAAAAAGACACTCAAGTCAAAAGGTCAACTATTATATTTTTGGATACATTTTTTAACACTGAAATCTGCTAGTCCCACTCTCCACAATTGCGACTTTTTACCTATTTACAGTAGGCAAAAAATAAATTTTGCAAAAAATTATTTCCATATGTTTTTTTTTTACATTAATTAGTGAAATTTTGTGAACGAGAAAGAAGGGCTTAATAAAAATGCGGTCTATGAATGAATCTCATGTGTGAAAAATACTTATATGACGTCTTGTACAAATCGTGTTATCCAACTTTCTACGTTTCTTTATAAATCTCAGAGTTAACCAATTAGAATCTATTTGCTATGAACAGTATATGAAATTAACTGAGGATTCAATTATAAAAAATCCAAAACATTTTTGGAAGTTTGTGAAAAGTAGGTCACAATCTCATTGTATGCCTAGTCTAATGACATACAATAATAATAGCTTAACCAGTGGAGAAACTATCTGTAATGCGTTCTCAACATACTTTTAAACAACATTTCTTAACCCCACGACACATAACAATAGAAGCAATATATCCTCTTATTCTTCAGATAACAGTGACTTAACTCTTAGTTCTGATTTAAATATTAATTCTGATATTCAAAATATTGATATTAATGTGCATGAAATAAAATTATTACTTGATAGGCTAGATATAACTAAATCTCCAGGCCCTGATAACATTTCGTCATTTTTTCTTAGAAAATGCTCTTCCACTATTGTTCTTCCTATCTCCATGCTTTTCAGTAAATCACTTTCTACTGGCTTTGACCCTAAGTTATGGAAATCGGCATTTATTACACCAGTACATAAGAAAGGGTCTCGATCTGAAATTACGAATTATAGACCAATTTCAAAACTTTGCATTATTGCTAAAGTCTTTGAGAGGGTCATATATAAGCAATTGTATGCTAACTTAAAAAACACCTTTAGTCCCTTCCAACATGGATTTCTGAAAGGTAGATCTACTGTTTCTAATCTTTTACTTCTCAGCAATTTTATTACTGACGCTATGGATAATTGTATGCAAGTCGATGTAATCTACACCGACTATAGTAAGGCGTTTGATAAAATCGACCACAATACATTAATATGTAAGCTATCTCAGTCGGGAATACGGGGTGACTTGTTACGGTGGTTCTCGTCATACATAGATAATCGTTCACAAGCTGTTGTACTAAATAACTACATTTCTAGTTGGGTTCCAGTTCCTAGTGGTGTTCCCCAGGGATTACTACTTGGTCCACTTCTTTTTATTATCTATGTAGGTGATATAGATTCCTGTTTTAAGTCTTCCAATTTACTTTCCTTCGCTGATGATATGAAAATATTCTCTTCAATAACATCAATCCGTGACATGATTGCCCTTCAAGAGGATCTCAACCGCCTAGAGGAGTATTGTCTTACTAATAAACTAGAACTTAATATATCAAAATGTTCAGTAGTCACATATACCCGTAAGATTAACATCCTACAAACAAATTACACATTAAGAGGTCAGGTGCTCTCTAGATGCAATGGTACGAGGGATCTCGGCGTTTACCATGACTCTAAGTTGCTATTCAATGATCACATTGATAAGATAGTTAACAAGGCTTCAAAGGCATTAGGTTTTATTGAGCGAATTTCAAAGAATTTTAATAATATTAAGACTATTAAGATACTATATTGTACTTTTGTTAGAAGGAATCTGGAATATGCTTCACAAATTTGGAATCCTACATATAGTACGTATGTTGACCGTCTAGAAAGTGTTCAGAGGCGATTCTTAAGATATCTTTGTTTTAGATTTAAGGTACCTTACGATTCTAATAGCTATGTTGATTTGTGTAAAAAGTTTCACTTCTTACCACTGAAAGAACGGCGAAATATAACTGACTTTTTATTTATGTTAAAAATTATAAGCAATCATGTCTATTGTCCAGATCTGCTGCATAAAGGTAATTTTAATGTACCTCAAAAAACTCTTAGATATAGCCCTCCACTTTGTGTTCCTGCTGTTAGTAGTAACTATAGGCAAAACTCATATATGGTGCGAGCGTGTAAAACAGTGAATGATGTTAGTAGATTATTAGATATTGACATATTTGCTACAAGCAAATGCTTGTAGCAAATCTTCCTTGGAAATCCAAGGCAAAGCAGTGCATAACCCTCAACATTTTTAATTAAGAATTGTTTTTTTTTTATCTATTTAAAAGTATCTTTATTGTCATGAATTTCAGGCGAAAAATAGTGTTCACGTACATATTTTATACTACTTCTATTAGTGAAAACCTGTAATTGGCTATCTGTTACTATTTAAGTTTCTAAAGAAATTGTATTAGCTGTTGGTTTTCCTTAAATAAATAAATAAATAAATATTATCTGTGGAACATACAGGAACAACACACGAGAAAGCAGTATCAATTATGTAACTTTTATTACATTACATATATGTAGAATAAACATTTTGTATTTTCATTTAATTAAATATGTATATATGTACTCCATTTATTTCAGCATCAAATATTAAACAGCGCATGTTTGTCCCTAAAGTAAAATTGTGTCCTCACCTTACGTGTAGCAAAAAAATACGATGTTGCACATATCAATCTTCAGAGCTCACAGTTTTCCGAGGCGTTCCACAGGGAAGTGTGTTGGGCCCTTTGCTCTTTTTGTTATATATAAATGATTTGCCTAAACACGTTCCATACCCAATGACATTGTTTGCTGATGATAGCACCTTAATTATTAAATGTAATGATAAGGATAATTTTGCATCGGACATAAATCACGCCTTATACAAAACAATACTGTGGCTTAATGCAAATAAATTATTAGTAGATCTAAAAAAAACTAGTTTAATGCAATTTTATTTAAGAAATAACAAATTTGGGAATCTGCAAATTAAACAAGAGGATCAATATATAATTAATGCAATCAGAACAGCTAGATTCTTAGGTATAACAATTGATAATAAACTAACCTGGAATCAACAGACGGACACAAATGTAAAAAGGGTGAACTCGCAGGCATATGCACTATTTCATCTATCCAAGATTACCCATATAAAAGCCCTACTGTCTGCATATTATGGGTTAGTTGAATCTATACTTCGCTTCGGTATTATATTTTGGGGCAACAGTAGCGAAGGCCATGCAGTACTTCTTTTACAAAAAAGCTGTATAAGAGCTATGTTTAAATTTAAAAGGACAGAAAGTTGCGTACCCTACTTTAAAAAACACAGTATTTTAACGTTACCTGCGCTATTCTGGAAGTAGCTGTCTTCGTAAACGACAACCCTCACCTTTACAAAACGAGATCCGAAGGCCAAACGAGAAATTTACGTTTTGAAAATCGCTTATGTCTGAAGAAATCAAACACCACTTTAAAATACTCTAGTATAATCTGCATGGCACAACAAATTTATAATAAATTACCAGAGCATGTGAGAAACTGGCCTAAAAGGGAATTTAAACATAAACTTAAAATATATTTAGCGCATAAATGTTATTATAAGATCAGTGAATTTTTAATAGAAAAATAGAAAATGACTTTGAAGCCTTGAAGTAATATTGATAAATAAGTATTTAGTAACTGCGTATTTTGAACATAATTTTTAATTTAACTATGACATTTATAATAATTTTTCTTAATAATGATATGGTCGCTCGTATTTTCAACTTCATGATGCAATTAACTTAATTTAATGATGTAATCAGTTTTGTTTATGATAATTATTATGATTTGATTATAAAATCTATATGTCAAATATTTGTATGCTCAATAACGGGCACGACTTGGACAGCTAAACTGTATTTTAATAATGTATCTATAATGTATTACCCTAGTCAAAAAATAAAGATCTTACTTACTTACTTGCCCAGACATGTTGTAAAGTAGGTATATTAAGGAACTTGTATGGAAACGCCATGCCAGACCGTCTCCAGGATCTTATCTTAAAGCCTATCCGACGGTTATAGAGTCATGGAGTCAGATGCATCGCCATGTCAACGGACTGGGCATAAATATCAACGTTGAATACATCACTAACCTTCGATTCGTAGACGACATTGTAATAATCCAGTGTGTGTTGCAAGAAATGACATACGGTACGCAGACGAGATCGCTAACTATTGGCCTGAATAGAAAGAACATGGTCGCTGATAGGGCAATGGAAAGGGCTATGCTCCGACTTTCCCAAAGGTTCGGATGCGGTCTGGTCCATCGCACAAACTATTCAAATTCAAATATTTTTATTCAAAATAGGATTTAAAATCACTTATTGAACGTCAAAAACTACCACCCATTCAAAAGAGACTGCCTCAGACCTGAGAAGAATGGGTGTAAGAAACTCAGCGGGCATTTTTTTTAAATATAAAATATGGATTACAATGTGATATCGTACAATAAACATTTATAATTAAAGAGCCTGAGGGTGTTCGCTATATTCCCAGTCCGTGGTGTCATCAAGAAAATCGTTTATGCTATAGTAACCTTTCCCACACAAACGTTTTTTTAACAATTCTTTTAAATTTCGTAACACATTTGTTTTGTACATTTTCTGGGATCATATTGTAGAAGCATATACATCGCCCAACAAAAGACTTACTAACTCGACCCAACCGAGTAGGTAGTAGGCATAACAAGTTTATGTTCGTTTCTCATGTTAACATTATGAATGTCACAGTTTCTAGAAAATTCTCAATGTGCTTATGATTATTATTATAATAACCCTCCGGACCGTACCTAGTACGACGCCGGACCAATTGGTGCGAGGCGACCATTGGACCGTCTGATGGTCCGGCCGTACCAAATGTGTTTAGGTTATAGCTAAATGCTCCATAATAGCTCAGTTCGTAGTGCGCTCTCGCCACTCTGGCTTTTGATCTGTTTGAATATCCACCAAGCGGCGTCAAACGGGTGGGCTCCTTTGCACAGGAAGCCGGCTAGATTATGGGTACCACAACAACAACATGGGTTTTTTTTTTTTTTTTTTTTTTATGGAATTTGAGGACAAACGAGCGTACGGGTCACCTGGTGTTAAGTGATCACCGCCGCCCACACTCTCCTGCAACACCAGAGGAATCACAAGAGCGTTGCCGGCCTTTAAGGAAGGTGTACGCGCTTTTCTTGAAGGTACCCATGTCGTATCGTCCCGGAAACACCGCACAAGGAAGCTCATTCCACAGCTTCGTGGTACGAGGAAGAAAGCTCCTTGAAAACCGCACTGTGGAGGACCGCCACTCATCCAGATGGTGGGGATGACATCGTAATTTGTGGCGTGTCGTGCGAAGGTGGAATTCGGCGGCAGGAATCAGGTTGAAAAGCTCTTCGGAACACTCCCCGTGATAAATGCGGTAGAAGACACACAATGAAGCGATGTCTCTACGCAACGCCAAGTGATCCAGCCGTTCACAGAGTACTGGGTCCCCGACAATTCGAGGGTTGAAGCAGTAATGTGTAAACATTACTGTGTTTCGGTCTAAAAGGCGCCGCAGCTAGTGAAATTACTGGGCAAATGAGACTTAACATCTTATGTCTCAAAGTGACGAGCGCAATTGTAGTGCCGCTCAGAATTTTTGGGTTTTTCAAGAATCCTGCATTGTAATGGGTAGGGTATCAATTACTATCAGCTGAACGTCCTGCTCGTCTCGTCCCTTATTTTAATAAAAAAGCGCTTTTTGACATTCATTCCACTGAGCTTGTTGGAGCGGTGGTGAATACCAACTTAACATTAATTATACATAAAGAAAAATAAGGTAGGTTGTACACATTAAAAAAACTATGAATCAATATGTAATATATTTTAAACTTTATAACAATAAACAAAATTAAATTTCTCATAGAACCAACACAATGTACCCAAGCAGTCGACAATTATAATCTATTTAAATAAAATTTACATCGAGATTTATTTCTTTTAGAACGTAATCAAGGATAAATAACACGAAATTTTAAACGGTTTCAGTCCATTCCACGTGATGGCATAAATTTACAATATTATCCATAATATATTTACACATTTTTTGTGGCGATAAAAAGAGAAGTATTGTGCATGAAATAATTAAAAACATTTGCTATGTCCCTAACTATAAATATAATATCATTTTAATAGTCAGGTTTGTACGAAAGTTACACTAAAGTTGTTTCACTAAAGAACTTGCCTACGTCATTCCATAAATAACCCGCAGGGAATAGGGTGCGGCGTGTTGTTTGTCAACAAATCTGTTGTTTCGATCACAATTCGTGCAAATATTTTCCACCCAATAACGCTTAAATCTTTTTAAAGGTTTTTTATATTGATGCTCAAACAACTTGATAGACAAATTCAATAATACATAAATATATTGAACTTTGGGTACGTAGGAATAGCTGAGATCTATACAGTACTTAGTATTTGCTCAGACTTTACTCACGTAAAACTTAGCTGAGTGTGATAAAACGCGAACTAGACTTATGCATTGGGCTGTCTTAGCAATTAATAGTCGAATTATTTAAATATTGTAAAATACTGTCAGTACAGGGTAAAGTAAAATTAGCAATCCTTAAGGAAGAATATTTTAACATGAAGGGATTAAAAGGTAGGGTGCGTAACGCCAATTTACGAAAATTGGCTACCTATAATACGACCTGTATAGCCGAGTGGTTAGCGATCCTACCTACTAAGCTAGAGGTCCCGGGTTCGAATCCCGGTAGGTGCAAGCATTTATATGATGAATATGGATGTTTGTTTCCGAGTCATGGATGTTTAAATGTATTTATGTATGTTTATATGAATTTATGTATGTTTAAATAAGTATATTGTATTAAATATATCATTGTCTTGTAACCCATAACACAGGCGTGTAAGATAATTTGTGTGAAAAGTGTGTCAATATTATTATTATAATAGGTTTGAGTTGCCAAAAACCAACAACATATATGGTAAAAGAAAATGGAATTATATACTGCCCAAATGATTGTAAATGATTTGCCACATTCTATTCGAGATACCAGTAATACAAAATCATTGTGTTTAGGGTGATGTAAGAGATATTTCTAGGGAATGAATGCCGCTGATCTTGGCCACATAGGTACTCTAGGAAATGTCGTACTAATGAGCATAGCCTGGGTGTCTCATTGTCTCATTTATTCATTATTTCTATTGTTTTTTTATTTTGCTTTGTCTCCAATGCTATTTAATTCAGTCATGTTATTAAAATATTTTAAGTTGAGAATAAGTGAACTCGCTATTCCTCACATAAACACTTAAGTTTCATAAGTATGTTTTAAATTGTTAGTTTGTTTCTTGTATATTTTGAACAGTAAATAAAAAAAACAAGCTTAATATTAGCTTAATGTTAGCATAATTTTTGCTCTCAAATCAAGATCAAGATGCACACTACGGTATTTACTTCTAATCTCAAAACCCTTTATTTATTATATTTCATACAAAAATTATACACATTGGAATATAGTTGTCCGCGCACTGCCAGGAGAATGAAAATGGGTTTGATTATATCAGGAAAATTGAGGGACTCACGTACGATGAAGCCCAATTGTCCAGGGTATTCCACGCCAGTGCACTGATTGGAGAAAAGTTAACAAAAAAACACTTTACACAGCAGGCCTGGCACTAAAAACAAAATCAAATATTATAATATTAAGCTTACAAACAGCTGAGTCTTACGTAAGTAAAGTCTGAGCAAAGTCTTAGTACGCTCTATTGATTATCTCTCGGCCTTAAAGCGACGGGTATATTCTTAAAAGCTATGTAGGTATAAGAAATTATTTTTGAAACATGAGTTCTTAGAAGGAACTATTTTATCTTGGTCTGTGATTATTATCATGGTTACCAGATACGATACTGACTTGGATTGAGATTTTTACCTCCAACAACGCAGATAGAATTACCGTTACGAAATAACTGCAGTTACTTGGTATCTACAGTACTTTAAACTATCTTAAGTAATATCTAATAAATATAAAATTCTAAAGTGAACCTATCTTACGTGACAATAAGAACTCTTTAAAATTACACTACATGCAAGCTTGTTCGTTTATTTTATTCTACGTAACTGCTAATTATCTATATTATTCGAGTTATAAATTACATTATCAATCTACTATTGCCAAAAATAATGTACATTTTCAAATTTGAACATGGTGAAATATTTCAATAGGGGCACCGAATGAGAAATGTTACGCAATTTCATTAAAATCTTAGAAATCACGTGATTTCATTAGTAGATATTATTTCTTATCTGACGTGTAGGGTATGTACGCTTTTATATTACAAAATATTAGGAGCCACTCTATCGTGTGAGGCAAAATACAGTTAAATCGATGTATAATAAGTATTACATTAAATAAGTGTTTTTAAATGATAAGAATGTTTAAATTTAAGGTACCCCTATGTCCCGCCAAAGTCCCTTGCACGCGCAGTCACATAAGAGGAATACATACCTATTGCCGATATCGTGCACTCGCTCACGGCAATCGCTTACAAACCGTAATTTATGCGGGTTGCAGACGAAGAGCTTAAGTTAAGTTAGTGCAGACCGCAAACTATGCGAACTAAGATAAGTGAGCTGGCTAAAAAATGCGAAGCTAAGTTAGTTGTGTATACCGATGCGCAGCGGCATGAGCATAGCTAAGCCCTTCCCGCTCTCCCCGCACGCCCTACGAACATCTTTCGCTAGTGCTGTCCAGTGTCCTTTGTCGTTCGCACGGTTTTTTTTATGAAAATAAGGGACTAGACTAGCAGGACGTTCAGCTGATGGTAATTGATACGCCCTGCCCATTACAATGCAGTGCCGCTCAGGATTCTTGAAAAACCCCAAAAATTCTGAGCGGCACTACAACCGCGCTCGTCACCTTGAGACATAATATGTTAAGTATCATTTGCCCAGTAATTTCACTAGCTACGGCGCCCTTCACACCGAAACACAGTAATGCTTACACATTACTGTGTCACGGCAGAAATAGGCGCCGTTGTGGTACCCATAATCTAGCCGGCATTCTGTGCAACGGAGCCTCCACAAAACAACAGTTTACCAGTGGGAGA
The DNA here is from genome assembly GCA_949711755.1 of Leptidea juvernica. NCBI lineage: Eukaryota > Metazoa > Arthropoda > Insecta > Lepidoptera > Pieridae > Leptidea > Leptidea juvernica. Next base: position 2,638,613 of record CATIXQ010000003.1, on the reverse strand, counting down.
AACTACTACCACGGTTGTTTTGTAGCGAATATGGAGCAATTTATTGAAAATGTTAAAAGAATTTCCTCCTGAGAACACACAATAACAGGACTATCACAACTTAATCAAAAAGGATGTTGTATGGAAAGGTGATTTTTGCTCTATCATCTACACATGTGCTCCATGGATACGGTCTCAAAGCAACACTGACTAAGTTTTGGTTTAGCTCTTGGTGTGCTGTTTTATTTCTAGCTTAGCTTAGTTTAGTTTAGCCTAGCTTGCTTAGTTTAGCATTGATATAGCTTAGATTTCGGTCTGCAACCCGCATTAAGATCCTTTTTTATAGCAACCCCGCGTGCTAGATGCCTTAGCAGCTAGCATAGTATCTAATTTAATGAATTCCAACTACGTTCACTGAGATACAAGCACACGTAAATATAAACCCCCTTATTCATAATGGTCCGCTAACTTAAAACAGCCGCTAAGGAGTGTTTTTTCTCATTCTGACTTAGGTCAATAGAAGAAGACAGAGTGTGAATCAGCAATGCATTAAGTTAACAGACTATTATGAATAAGGGGGCAAGTATCAACGCTAACATAGATTAATTACATTGTTCCTTTTGCGAAGTACTGTTTCCGCTTATTTTGAATACTAATTTATGATTAAATTGTAAATACAATATTTGTACGGTATTGCATTTTATTTATTTTAATTTAAATAAATTATTGTGTAAATTGGTGTTTATGTAAGGCTGAACTTACGCTACGTGTAAAGGTATAATAGACTATAGAATAACTGACCCGTGGTAAAAACAAAGTACTTATGTAGGTATTTGTTTTGTGCTTAGTTTAATATATAATACTTAATAAAAATAGCTAGAATACTTCGAGTCTTTAATAAATATTGTTACATTAAAAAGCAATTTAGGCAGAGCTAGGTCCCAACAGGTAAGGTTTATTTGAAGATTTAAGGCAAAAACCAAGCCTTCTCATACACACTTATTTTTATATCCACATCTCGAATTACCGTGAAAAGGCGGCTATATTATACTTATAGTTACACACACTTATCTACATATAATTATGTCAGGCAAAAAATTTACCCTGCTTTAGTATGAAGTACTATTAAAACTGTAAAATTGGTTCCAGGATAGGAGAAAGACTCGGTAAGCTAAGAACCAAGCAGGCTTTAGAAATTACTTATTTTGTTCACCATAATAAAACTGCACATGTACTTACGCGATTACACTTAATAATTAATTATTATCTGTGAAAATGGAAATGGATTTGTGACTGGCAAAGTGATTAAAATTTGGTCCCATTTTGCATGGATTATTATAATTGTAAATATTAAATTAAAGATAATTATTAATGCGTTTCTATTTACGACAATAATTACTTCGTCTAGTACAAACATACAGTGGTCATACGTCGATTTTAGCCAGTAATTAAATGCCTAGATTAGAAGTCCCGCTGTGCGGAAGGTTAGTAACACATAATATTTGTATGACCGGCTGGACGCGATATGAAAATAAAAGTAAAGTGCGAGCCTAACATTAAGGACAGGTCTCCACTGCGCTCCAACTAGATACAGCAGGCGTGGTCGCCTAAGTGGGCGTACTCGAGCCAGTCTCGAACAATATGTGACGTTGACGTGTCACAATATGTTCTGTTAAACTTTGCTAATAATTGAAACTAAAATGAGGGGTTCCGTAGTAAAACTTTGTAAAAATAATACTACAAGAAGTATGAAAGACACTGGGATCACATATCATCAGTAAGTATTTTGTATTTTATTAATTTCAATGTAAAATAACACGAAGCGTATATAAGTTACAAAATTTCAAAGATGCCATTGAGTGTCAAAATGCCACGCACACAAGCATCATTACAAATAGCCAATACACACTACAATATTAAGTTGCCATTGTAATATAAAGCTATTGTTCTTAGGTAGTGCGGTATCTAGTTGGAGCGCAGCAGAGACCAATTTTTAATCTAAGTTTTAACCATTATATCATCTGATAGTTCACTGTTCACATAAGAGCAATAGTTCCACTTTGTGAATACGCCTGCGGTAGCCAGTTGGAGCGCAGCGGAGTGAAATCCTTAATTTAAGGGTTGTATTTTTGTATTATATATCTATACCAGAAGTCGTCGTTCAGTAACATAATATGATATTTGTTGTACATAACGCACCTGAATACAGAGTAGCTGCGGCAAGCTGTTACTTTTCATTATAGTATCAGTTTTATTTTATTTATTAGAGAATCGTGTTTGGTGATAGTAAAACAGAAAAATAAATGAAAGGAAATTTACAATGGCTTACTTATTTTATACATGCTAAGAAGTATATACATTAAGTTTAAGATAAAAAGAAAACGAAAGCCTTTAGAAATATATAATACTAGCTGACCCAGCAAACGTTGTATTGCCGATATTAAAATCGCGGTACAAAAGTTACTGTTGATCGTAGATGGGTGAAAATTTTAAGTTGTATGTATTTTTGAATGCTGACTCATAATCAAAATTAAAAAAAAAAAATCGTGTGGACCGCCCTTAACATTTAGGGGCATGAAAAATAGATGTCCGATTCTCAGACCTACCGAATATGCACTCAAAATTTCATGAGAGCCGTTTCGGAGGAGTTCAATGTTTAACACCATGACACGAGAATTTTATATATTAGATAACTAGCATGGACTAGTAAAAAAAGAAAGACTCCGCACCGTGGTATTAGCAAGTGAGGCACCTTTATGCTAGTGTGTGTGCGGTTACGGGGTATACCAGTTACACAATTTTTTCTCCCTTAAATAATAATATATCCACAAATACTTTTATGTTATTGTTTTTACTCGTTTACACAACGCACGACGGCATTTTTAAAATATTTTATTGAGACGCAAACTGATCTGTCACAGACGATGACAATTCTCATAATGGCCGCCTATCGGCCTTTAGTAGTGTAAGTGCGTGGGTGGGGCTATGTATTTACACGTATTAACGGCTTGTTTTAATGCTACACTGTTATGTAAGGTGACACGAGAGTCCTTATTTTTTTACTAGTCCGTGATAACTAGCTGACCCGACAGACGTTGATCTGTATAAAATACTGTTTTTTTAATGAATTTGTCAATAATATTTCATTAAATCAAGAATTATTTCGTAAAATCAGCTCCCTGTTGTTATAATGAAATTGTTTCACAGCATAACTGTCAAACCGTGCGTCAATAAATTCTCTCATAGAAAAATGTCCATAAATTAAATATTGGAAATAAAAATAATTATGGGTCCCAAATCGAAAAAGAAACTATCCTACCTCTCAAGTTGGACTAAACTGCACTCCATGAAGTAATCCCATCAAAATCCGTTCATTAGTTAAGGAGTTCACTGGAAACAAACATCAGGACAGTGGATTTATATATATTAAGATTCTTACTTGATTGCAGTTGAAAGAATCTAAAATGTTTAAAGTCTAGTGGTTCTATATTTAATATAAAAGGTTTTCAGCGGAAAATCAAGTTGGAAATAGGTGTACGTACTCATTTATAATTTACGAAAACAACCCAAGGTTGTAGATTGAATTTTACAATAAGTACAAGGTATGACGTATACAAAACAAAACTTTAAAAAAATTGAATAGCATGATTGACTTTCCATGATAATACAGTTTTATTACAGAGATAAATCAATAGTGATTATTGTTGAATAAGTTCACAAAAAATCCTCTTCAATATCATTCTACATATTTGGTATTCGGTTTAAATGAGACTCTAATTAAAAGCCAAAGTTTCAGCATTTCATTAATTACAAAATTGGAAATGAGTCGGAAAATGACAATATTTTTAATTATTAAATTAATACATATAATTCTTAATGCGACGTAATGTATACCTAACCTAAAACATGCCAAGTAAAATGAGTGAGAAAAACTTATATTTCCCTCTGTAACAACAACCTCTTTCCAAAATTCTCCTCAAACAAAAATCATGGTAAATACTTAAATTATCATTAATAAATAAGAACAACTTATTATCAAAGATAGACAATATCACAGATCTCCTAAACGCTCCAAAACATAAATCTCCCAAAATAAAAAAATAATAGCAATCTAGTGTAATAATGTACATAAGTAAACTGATGTTTGGACAAAGTACTTGTAACGTGCGGCCCCTAAGTAGAACATCTTCGCTACTACCGTTGATTCATTCATTGCGAGACACGTTTAGGGCTGTCAACATCTACGAACAAATCTTTCATCGCTCTTTTTTATTCTTAGCTTAGCTAAAATCAAATCTAAAAACACACGCAAACTTTAGTAACTTTTTGATAAGTTTTTATGAAAAAAACACTAACCTATTAGGTATAATATAAACATTTACCTATACACCAGAAAACAATCAGATTCAACCAACCTATTTGAAAATAAAAGAATATATAAAGGTATACATGCGTCATACATAAGACAATATGTTCTTAAACTATGATCGCCTGGTACCAAATCCTGGTATCAGTACACTGGTACTTCCTATCTCATTTTCTCTCACATTAAGTTTTATGAAATTTTAACTTTTTAATGTCTCGCTTTTTCGTTTCATCGACTTAGAAATCACAACGATGCTAAGGAAGTTTTCACTCCAAAAATATTATACTACTAAATTATTATGATTAAATAACTCAAAAGTGCTAACCCTGACTCCTGCTGCTGATGTAGGACGTCCTCTGCCCCCACCGCACCGCCTCTCTCCACTTGTATTGCCTATTTATAACGAAGATGTTCTACTGATAGTTTTTTCACTTACTTTGGTTTGGACTTTAAGTAATTTGTAACCTTAGTATCGCACTCTTTATACACTTAAGCGAAATATTATTTATCTACTAAAAATTATTGAAATACTTTGTCGTTGTACATTAAATTTGATTTAATTATCTATAACTTATTTCTTATCCTAAGATTTATCCCGATGAGAATCACTATTACACAACTTATAAGCATCTAGGTAAATAAAATGAGTGAATTGCTTTTACTATTGTGCGATATTAACACAGCACTTATAAATGTCGTCATCGATTATATCGAAGTTATAGAAGCGTCTCTCATACATCCGGTCGCAGGAGATGGAGATCAACAGCAACATCTCTTCTCTGAGGTCGGAGGAGACGCGGCTGATGGCCCTGGCTGGCGTCGCCTAGTAGCGCTGTCTCTTCGGCCACCGAGTCGCCAGAGCCATAGCCGCGTTCATCTCCAGGCTCTCCCTCACACCACGAGGGAGACCCTGAGCTACCGGATCGCGTGCCACCAGCCTCCGCTTCTGTCTCCACATCAACGGAGCAACTCGCGCAAACATCTGTAAATATTTGTTATGTTTTAATAACGCTCACTTCTGGGATTAATACACAAATAAAATTTAAAAGCAAAGCCACAACCTGATAGTTGAACAAAGCATACAAGATTTCATGACGATACGTCACTCGAACGGTTGACTCAGTTGGAAGAGCACTCGCACGGAACGCGAGAGGTCGTGGGTTCGAGCCCCGCATCGTTCATAAAATATTGTTTTCAAATTTTATTTGTGTATCTGTAAATATATCGATAACTATTGCTTACGACGAAAGCCTTATTAGCTTTTAGTTGCATTGTTTTTAATGAGATTTGATTATCACCAATTTAGGTTAGGATAAGATTAGTGTATCTTAATTTTTTTGTATAGTTTGGTAAATGTTCAAAGTGTAATTATGTTTAGTAATTATATACTTAAAGTATAATGTGTAGTTGTATGACACAAACAATATATATACTACATACTAACACAACACATAGATAAATATAACACGAAGCTTGGTATGAAGTGGGACATATACAAAAATATAATAAAAAAAGAATCAGACATAAGTAAGGCACGGTTTTACGTTTCTACTTCACAAAACATGCTAATTGGAGGTAATATTGAACTAAAATCACTTTAATCAATTATTATAGGTACTAACATTTAAACTAAACCTAAATTAAGTATTTTTATGTATTTTTTATCTATAATAAAAAAATTGTCAAATGTAAGTATTCATATTTTTAACGAATTTTTAATTTAGGCTATTATGTCACAAACACATCCATAAAAGACAAAAGTATTTTCCCTCGAAGACCTAAAACCCTTCATGCAAACAAAGTATAATTTTAATACTTAATGAAACTATTCAAAACGATTTCACATTCCACATCGAAACGGGGTTATTAAAGACTCACTGAGCCGGCGGTGGCCGATCATAATGGGGCTGGCCCATGATGGTGTCGGTCATAGAGATGTGGACGACGAATAGTCCTCATACGACGCTGCAATATTTAACACTTCTAAATTCATCCCTAGATATTGAAAGCCACAGATGTATAACAACAGTATGTTGATGACATACTGTAATTAGTATAGTAATGTTATTGCAAAAGCAATGGTAAACATGACGTGATTTCATTCGAAAATGAATGGTATGAAGTTGTTAAAACATTGTACAGTTGTTGGCTTTACGATAATTAATGAACTTGAACTTTCGCATATACAGGTTGTTCGCCGAGAGTTGATAAATATTATTAAACGTCTCAGAATAGCAAGTGTCGTTTAATTATCGCAATTTGCATGTCGCGGTGCATGTTGAGTTTTATGGTACGGAGGACGCAGCTGTTGTCAAGCGCATGGTGTCGATATCTATTTTTAGAAACAATTAGCAGAGTAAACCTATCAAGTATCGGCGAACTAAGTAAATATGCAAGATTAAGATGGAGTTATAATTACTTATATATTAACATACCTGAGCTATCTGTAACTAGACGCGGTGGCGTGTCCTCACGGTCGCTCGGTACCACAATCACTACTTCGTCATCTCTAGGCGATTCACCATTTCTTGTCGAACATGTCCTAAATTTATTTAATATTTGATAAACGCATTTGTTTTACAATGTTTTCTTACATTGTTACATTTAAGAAAACAATATTTATTTCTTAATCTCCCCAATGATCCCCATATAGAATTTTAGCACAACACCTTCCATCTGCTTTATATCATAATATATGGATTTATTTTCCGTTCGGACTTCCGTTTCGTCCTATTAATGTTTTAGTTTTAAAGAAATATATTCTCATCAAGAATAAAAGCCAGTTATATGATTACAACAAAACCAAACTTACTTAACGATGACTTTTTTTCGCATGAACCGCGTTCCTAAATCCGAATAACCTCTATTCATCGGCCTTTTTAATGGTATAGGTGGTGCTGAAGCAGGTGGTGGTGGTTCGAAGGTTCTGGAGAGTGGAGATGATGGTTCAGAACACTGTTTTTCAGTGAGAGCGGGTCTCGTCACTCCATGACGATCGTTGGAAGCACCATCCGAACTCCCGTTTGCATCACCACATATCCTTCTTGCTACGCGTCTATCCTCTTCATACATCTCTAATAAATGGTCTAACTTACTTTCTATATCATCTACCTAAAATAATATTTAACATTAACAAACATTTTAAAACAAATAAGTAATTAATATCATTTTCCAATACGTACTTGTCTCTCAATTTTTACTACCCTGGAAGCTAAGCTAATTTTTGATGCATACACATCCTTCGATTTTGATCCTTGTTTGCCGAGAATTTGATCTAACCTGTAAAAGAACATTGTATTTTCTGTGATTAACGCGAGTGTTATACAATTAAATACATTTTAAAGGATTAAAACGCGTGTACTTGTAGCCGTAATTTTTTAAATAAGGTTTCTGTCGAAAGTTAACCCAAATAATATAAATAAGTCCCCTTAAAACGTGTTTCTGCAAAGGACACAAAACGTCGGATTAAAAAAAAAAGCTTTTACACAATTATCTTATGTAGTACAGTTACAAGTTACATGTGTTTTAATCTTTTAAAAATTATTTTATGTAACTGTTATAGAATCTTACAATACTGGCATAGTAATAATAGCAACTGCGTGAATATATTAAAAAACATAAAATTATTTGGGTTATACATATAAAGTTTAAAAATCATCAATAATAATGAACACACCAACACTATTTGGAACTAAGAATAAAGCAATCATAAATGTCTACTCATAAGTATACAAAGTAATTCACGAAATTGGAGCATCAACGATAATTAAATAAAATTAACGATAAATTTGGTAAATATGAAAACATCAATAAACAAGATCTGCTATCTGAAATGGCACGGCCAGTAACGCTGACCTATAAATTGTCAATAGCCGGAATTTTTATTTTTAATTGCTTCCAAATCAGATGAAAATGTTGACGATATTGAAGGGCGGCGACGATGACTCTTGAACGGAAGTACCAAAGATAAGACGACTAGAATTAAGGTGACCACACATTAACAGTTCGCTGGCCGATTCTAGCCTTTCAGTTAATTAACCGTGGTGTCTGTAAGCTACCCAACTAGACACCAGAGTCGCTACACTGAGACGGTGTCTTCTAGCCTGTCAGTTAATTAACCGTGGTGTCTGTAAGCTACCAAACTAGACACCATAGAGACACCTGAGTCGCCACACTGAGACGGTGTCTTCTAGCCTGTCAGTTAATTAGCAGTGGTGTCTGTAAGCTACCGAACTAGACACAATACAGACACCAGAGTCGCCACACTGAGACGGTGTCTTCTAGCCTGTCAGTTAATTAACCGTGGTGTCTGTAAGCTACCGAACTAGAAAACATACAGACACCAGAGTCGCCACACTGAGACGGTGTCTTCAAGCCTGTCAGTTAATTAACCGTGGTGTCTGTAAGCTACCGAACTAGACACCATACAGACACCAGAGTCGCCACACTGAGACGGTGTCTTCAAGCCTGTCAGTTAATTAACCGTGGTGTCCGTAAGCTACCAAACTAGACACCATACGGATACCAAAGTCTCCACACCACACTGAGACGGTGTCAAAGGTACATCAAAGAGATAGCAGTGCTATATAGATAGATACTAGTGCTGTATGTAAGTAGGATAATAAAGTTTATGAGAAAAAAGAGAGAGTGGTAAGTTCATCATTATTTAGCCTTCATTTTAAAATCTCTATCGGAATAATGTGATGAAGAATTATCCCGAATTGATGGTCTAATTTGAATTTTGATAATAAACCTTTCTGCAGCGAAATTATTTATTAACAAATTAACAAACGCAATTAAAAAACAAAACTCAAGCGTCACTGGCGGCTGATTGAGGACACCATACAGCTCTATAGTTATAGTGGTCGCGCGACCAATAACAATAACATTTTGTGGGCGCGTCCGAGCACGCCGCGCCACCAAATTGGTTGCGCATCCAGACGGACACCAGGTGAGTAAACTCTCTATAGAGCTGTATACATTTTGTTGGTAGCGGCGATTGCTTGCGCCGCCATGGTGTCCGGGTGAAATATAACTCTCTCCTTTATCTCTGTTTTTCTGTACGCTAGTATATTGTTTATACAATTATCACCACATATCCTTCTTGCTACGCCCCACATATACTTATGTATATGGGGGGCTGGACAGTCCTTCAAGAAAACAAAGAAAGCTTGGCCATTTCACGTTATTGAAATGATAAAACGTTAACAGTTTTTAGTTTGTCAAAACAACTATACAAACTATGTATTCTGTTGTTGCTGAAGATAGGAAATTCTCGCAGGGAACTGCCGGACAGATCCTGCAGTATAATACTGTTGGTTGCCGCCTTTAAGTGAGTGATTCGGTTTTCGATCATGGCCGGCCAGGCGCCTCTAATGACACAAGACTGCGGTGAACCTGCTAATATGTGCTCAATTTAGAATATGTAAAAAAGGGGGCCTTTTCGTGAGCCTGAGTCTAATTAGACCACAACGAAATTCCGCATATTGATCTCCATTTACAATAATATTTCTGGCAGTGCTTGATTACTTACAGATCAGTGTCATTGTTGATTTCATATTTTCTACTTCGCTGATTTAATTTGCTATCAATCATGCATGCACTAACGAATTAAAAAGACGTGCAGAAATCGAAAATCATTTAGTTATTAGCATCTAGTGATATCACACTAGTAAAAAAATCAAAATTTGACTACATTTTAACAACACAAACAACGAACAGAAGAAACATCTCACGATAATTTTTCTATACAGTGGAACAAACGAATAATAATTTTTACTTTTATAGTTAACTTCCAAATTGCTTTGCTAAGTATTGTTGGAATTAAATTATACTGCTACCACGATGCTACATACCGTATAAAAATAACGAGCGCATCTTGTATACGGAGAGTTTTTACAAGACTGTCTCTGATGACCACTTGAGCGGTGAATGAAGCTGGCGTGGGTTGCTCGAGTACCTCTGTACTATCTTCATACTCTGTATACCTAGGTCACAATACTCACCTGTACTGCAGGTTCTTGGTTCGATTAAGAAGGTCGGCGTGCCCAGACGAATACTGTTCAATCACGTCTTTCACATCGTAGGGCTTCAATGCTTCTCTAAATCTCTTGCGTGCGACAAAATACTTGAGCTACACGGAAATAAAACATCTTCATGGCTAATATTAATTTGTGTGTAGCGATATTCGAATTTTCCTCCTAATTATCTTGCAGAAAAACCCTCATACCTAATTGAATTAGAATGAATTATTACCATTCAATTCTACCAACCTAATCCCCTATTGTGTTTGTAAATTGGATTTGTACGAACATTATGAACAATTAAAGCTAATTATAACAGATATGAGTAGGTAGACGCGGCCAATAGTTATACCTACCTAATTTATATAAATTATGTATGAAACTTGTGTAGTAGAAGGCAATAGTAAATTACAAACCTATCTATGAAATGTTACCTCGGCATTTCTTGTCCATTCCAAGCTATTTCATATACTTGTTTAAAAACTGCAAAACCACGAAATTTTAACTGAATATTTCCCATTCGTTGGAAACGCTGTTGTAACGAATTCCAATAGCGTTTTTATACTAAAATTTAAAAGAATAAAAAAATAAATATAATTTAAAAGAATTTCCAAAATCATGACCGCAGGGAAATTTTCAGCGTCTTCGATGTTATGTACAAGATGTAAGTAGTAAGAAGTATTTGATAAAAATATCAAACTAGCATCACACAAACTACACTTTTATCTACATTTACGGAGAGAGCAGGAAGAAAAACTTCGCTACAAAGTTGATTATTTATAAAGACTGGTATAACCTACAGTTTCAAAATTGAAACGAAGAAACGCAGTAATGAGGAAGATTAATGTGCAAAGGCGTTCTATAATGAAAAAAGGGGAAATGATCCACCGTATGTGATCAACGCTTTGCATGCACCATTACTTCAAATTTCAAAAAATATTGATGATTCACTCAAATACGATATTAATGGTTGTTTGAAAAGTTATTTATGAACATTATTTTGTTTCAAGGCATATGCAAAGCGTTGCTTAGCCGATTACGGCGTACTACCTATTCTGGACGTTTTTCACTCGGCTCAGCAGATCGACGTGTCCAGCAGAATATTGCTCTATTACGTCCTTTACGTCGTAGGGCTTTAAAGCTTCTTTAAACTTACGACGAGCGACAAAATACTTCATCTGTTAGAATTTTACAACAGCTTTAAGTTTCATACCATCAAGGATTGTACTAACTAATATTTGAAGTATAATTTTACAAAAATAATCTTTAGAGCAACTTTATGGTTGTTGCTTTAATATTAAAATCTCATATTTCTCCACGAGATGTAATAAAGACCAGACATTTAATGAAGAACATAAAATTGTGCTATCAAATTTCGAACTGCAAAAGTTATATTAATCTATTTGAAACAAAGAAAACATAAGAATTTTGAGGGCAAAGGTTGAGTAAGTTTCGACACCGTAAACATTGTTTAACAATTCAAGATGCTCTTTGATTAGGTTCTTCGCTTTCTTTTAACCTTATCCTGTAAATATTATATTCAAGGGAATCGAAATTAAAGCTCTTTTAAGTGTACGTTGTTTTAAATTAAACATTTTCTTTGAAAGTATCATCTATCTGCTATTAAAGCCTACACTATATTTTACTATTTTTAAAGCACTCAGAGCAAATAGAGAAAGTATCTATGACAAGATATCCGAAAAAGATAGTGTGATTGTGTTCTAATGTGAGTGTACTGTTGAATAAAGAAATCCTATTTCTCTAAAACAGTAGGTATTAATGATGACCAGGTTCAAAGTTATAATTCAGAAATTTAAAACATTATGAGGAGTTTCATCGAATTCATTTATTATGTATTAGGAACTTCTTTGTTATCATTCACGCTTTCTACGTTATCGTTTTTAATTAACATGTTAATTCAAATTCTAATATTTTTATTCAAAATAAGATTCAAAATCAATTATTGAACGTCAAAAACTACCACCCATTCAAAATAGACTGCCTCAGACCTGAGAAGAACGGGCGCAAGAAACTCAGCGAGATTTTTTAAATAAAAATATGGATTACAATGTAATATCGCACAATAAACATTTATAAGAACCTGAGGGTGTTCGCTTCATTCCCAGTCTGTAGTATCATTAAGAAAATCGTTTATGCTATAGTAACCTGTCCCAAGCAAACGTTTTTTAACAATTCTTTTAAATTTCGTAAAACATTTGCTTTTTAAATTTTCTGCGGGGTCTTTCTTCTATTGCATATTTTCTATTCTTCCGAATAAAATACGAACTCGACTTAACCGAGTAGTACGCATAACGAGTTTATATTTCTAATCATGTAGTAGGCTAATGTAACAAGTAATTTTCCTTAAAAATTATGAAGTAAATTATTAACTAAGTTATTATAATTGAATTTGGTAGAACTCACCTTTCTTATGAAACGAATTGCAGCTTTGTGCCTCGGCGTTAAAGTCACGCAGCGTGGCTCATCGTCCTCGTCTGCACCAAAATCCAATTAAAGTTAATTATGAACGCAGATTGTCGTGATTACTTGGATTTTAACCATTTGTCTTTCAAAATTTATCATCTAAATTGCTATTCTTGGAAGATCTAATCGCATTATTTCACTGACGTACATCAATATTGAAGTAAATTAATGAAGATTAGTAGGTAGGTTAAAAAACCGTTTTAATGTTCAGTAAACACTTATTGCTTATAAATATTTAATTTTCCATTAACGAAGTTTATCTCTTTCTTACTTTTTTGCTCTTACATATATTTATTAGTTTTGGAAACCTTAAAGCTGACTATTTAATTGAAATGAATTTTACTGAAAGTCTCTACATCTTCCTTTATGTATCCCATTTGGATCTCTTTTAAGAGTTTTACTAATCCTAGCTATCCTTCATTTGTACATAATTTAGTATACCTGTTTGTCATTGTAAAACGTCTTATAAAATAGTAACTCTCTCACCCGGACTATTTGTTATTCTAAGCCATTCGAATAGTCGAGGATCCGGATGTAAGATAATGTTGGTACATATAATATAATTTTTCAAGTTCAGTTAAGTTTAATCAAAAATATAGCCTAGACAAAAGTTTAAGTACTTAAAATTATCTTAAACAATGTACCTTTTAGTATTATTTTACTAAGAAACACCATATTTTGTAAGATAACATGTTACTAAAGTTAAATGAGCAACAATCTTCATAATATCATTTTTCCACATCCGAATATATACATAGTCAGGTACTTTATAAAAGGCATTTATTTTCTCAAAATTGATTCCTTTAGAATTCTTTTTGATGTCATTTCTAATAACTACTAGATACTACTACCGCTTCGGAAACAAATGGCGCTCAGGGAGAGAAGAATTGGCGCAAGAAACTCACCCAGCATTCTTTTTTTGCGCTCTTTTCAATAAAAATATACAATACTGTTCAATCATTTCTATCGCTATAAAATAATCACAGTCTAGTCCCAGGCTGTCCGATCATTTAGATAGATATTCAGCAGTGGAGTAATAGGATTTACGACCCTTATCTTACCTTCGTTGCTAAGGAATTTAATTACGGTGAATATTTTCTATTTTTTCAATTTTCCTTGGAAACGATAATTTTTTTTTATCAAAAATATATCCCAGACAATAATTGTAGATCATAAAACTAAATTTAAAACAACTAATAAAATAAATTATAAAAAAATTATTAACTGTTAATATACCTACTAAATACAGCCTTCATCACAATTTGATATCGATAAAAAATACCTTTGAGTAGGCACTGTAGTGTATGGATTGATGAATGGATCTTTAATTTTTAGTACGTCACGAATTCGCTTTAGCTGTTTAGATAGATTCAGGATTCACGCACAGAATGTTTTTTCGCAACACATGACCTTTTTTTTATAATAATAAGGGGCGAGATGAGCAGGACGTTCAGCTGATGGTAATTGATACGTCCTGCCCATCACAATACTGTGCCACTCAGGATTCGATTCGAAATAGCGACGTATGAGTTTTTGCGTCAACGTTTTTCTTCTTCGTTCTTCAATTTCCTGTTGTTAGTTTGTATGCAGTAAATGTTTCCAAAAAATTTGGAAACTGACATGACATGAAAACCTGTATGACATGAAATACTTATGCAAGAGGTCTAGAAAATCGATTCTCTTCTGTATTTTGATCATTTTTCTCATGACTGATACTTCAGAGAAACTGAAAACTGTTACGACGAATCACAAATATTAAATATACGACGCTGCCCCGAGGCAATGAGATAACGCGACGTAAAAATCTCATCAAACTGAATGGCACCGCACGAAATATTTCTAAACTTTAAATTCTTCTTGAATTTTATAAAATGACTAAATGAAAATATATAAAAAATTTCGTTTTATTATGAATTTCATTGATTATGAAAATACCGGTCACTCATTCTTACCTAGGTTACGTTCTTCTCTAAACTTCTATTACACCTACTAGAGACAGTAGCTCGCAAAACTCTTACGGTGTTATTAAAAAATGTAATTTAAACATGGCTAAGACACGTGTTTTGTTAGACAGTAACCTGAGTATAACAACGTTAGTGACCTCTAACACGAAATTTATCTTGTTCTATTACAAAACAGTGTTTAGCTTGTGTTTAACTAAAACCACGTTAAGCACAACATAACCTGAAGTGTACAGGGACAATTAAAGAAACGGAACGCAATTATTGACAGCTGTCATCTATCTGTCATCATATCAAAATCAATATTATCTATCCGTTAGACACACCTTAGACGAGCTTCGACACGTGTTTAAATATAAGCAATATCTAAAGATTTTTGAACGCTAAACAACAGAAAGGCACAGATTTCTAATAGAACTTTTTTAAAACAAGTATTCAACATATGCTTAACTTTTTTGTAATAACACAGTTAAGTTATTATTTATCATTAATAACACACCTTAAGCGTTATCATCAATAACTTGTATCTATACAGTAACCCCCTTATTCATAATAGTCTGCTAACTTAAAGCATTGCTAATTCTCACTCTGTCTTCTTCTATTGAACTAAGTCAGAATGAGAAAAAACACTCCTTAGCAGCTGTTTTAAGTTAGCGGACCATTATGAATAAGGCGGTGAGTAACAGTCTTCGATTGAAACCCTGAAAGGCATTGTAAAATATGCAAAGTTTCGTGAACAAAAGAAGTCCCAAAAATGCAGACATAACAACGTTTCTAATAACCAACTTGTCACTCATTCAATTCTTTGTAGTTATTTTTGGTGGGAAATGTCACTAGAAAAGTGAGCCCACAAAATACTGGTGAAGCTGAATATCGCCACGACCTAGATCTTTGTAAAGTTTAATTAAATTGTGAATCCAGTTAGATTTGACACGCCGCGGCGCCTTTTAAAATAAATATAACGACTGAGTTAAATTGGCTCTTTTAAATCTAATTCACGATTTAGGACCTTAATTTAATTCATTTAGTCAAATTTACTTTTACTTATCAATTAAATAAATTTTAATATGGTCTTGAGGAGTTTTGCGCCCTTAACGGCCGTTTACAATATACTATCTACAGATAGCGATAAATATCTAACTTCTACAGTCAGTAATTAGCTGTCAATAATCTGAAGCTGTCCCAATATACCCGATAAGTCATTCCTACGTCTTATATTGGCAAGCGTGAATTGCAATTTCCATACAAACTTCTATCGCTGGTAAGCTATACGTCCTCCCATTGACAGACAGCGTGTACGGAAAAGCTGAGTTACCATCGATAAGTTTATTGTGACAGAAAAGTCAACGATGGTCACAATTTTTATGTCAAGTGGGCAACAACCGGAGATAGACTGAATATTGGGAACGGCCGTTAGTGGATAAGTATTGACATTTTATCAATACTACATACAAGAACGCAAAACTTATTTATTCCTAGTAATACAAAACCGAATACCATTTATTTATTTAAAAAAAGATTCTCTCTTGACACAAGGTCTTTTCCAACTTGTTTAGTCTTTGAGAAATTGGAATTGACTCGAGAAAATTCTAGAGCGATGATTTATTATGACTTTCGAAGTGGTTTAACAGAAAAACAGTGTGTTGACCGGATGATTTCTGCGTTTGGTGATAAAGCCCCATCCAAATCCACAATTTATCGCTGGTTTGCTGAATTTCAACGTGGACGTGTCAAGCTCAGTGATGATCCCCGTCAAGGTCGTCCAAAAACTGCAGTCACCAAAGAAAACGTTGATGCTGTGCGTAATCTGATTGAGGAAGATCGACATGTGACATAACGCGAAATTCAGGCAACTTTAGACATTGGCATGAGTCAAATACGAATAATCTTGCATGAACATTTAGGTGTAAAAAAGTTGTTTTCCCGATGGATTTGCTCTGTGAAGAGCAAAAAGCGGCTCGCGTTACTTGCTGCGTCAGAACTTTCGAAAGATTCCACGCAGGATCCTCAAATGCTGTATACAACATGGTATCAGGTGACGAATCCTGGATATACGCGTACGAACCCGAAACAAAAAACCAGTCATGAGTTTGGGTGTTCGAAAATGAGTTAAAGCCAACATAAATTGTTCGTTCACGGAGTGTTGCAAAAAAAATGGTGGCCACGTTTGTCACCAAAACCGGCCATGATGCGACTATTCCTCTTGAGAGACAAAGAACGGTTAATGCAGAATGGTATGCTAGCATTTGTTTGCCATACGTCGTTTCTGAACTCCGAAAAGAAAACTGCAACCGCTGCATCATCCTCCATCACGACAGTGCGATTTCTTACACCGCGCACAGAACAAAAGAGTTTTTAGGGCAAGAAAACATGGAATTATTAGACCATCCGCCGTACAGCCCCGACCTAAGCCCTAATGATTTCTTTACATTCCCTAAAATAAAGAATAAATTGCATGGTCAGAGATTTTCATCATCTGAAGAAGCTGTGGTCGCCTACAAAACGGCCATTTTGGAGACCCCAACTTCCGAATGGAATGGTTGCTTCAAAGATTGGTTCCATCGTATGGAAAAATGTGTCAAATTTTAAGCAGCTGTCATAGTATATTTAGACGTATAAATAATCTAACAACCTACCATCTACCACAACTTTGGAATAGGTACAGCTTTAATAAGTGACAAGAAAAATATTGCCACTCTTCTAAATTTATACAATACATACAGATTTATCATTGCACAAATTACTTTATTTACGAATCTAGTTGTTAATGAAAATTAAGAAGGATTGGATAAAATAGCCCAGCTAATACTAAATCTTATTTGAAATATCTTATGTAAAAACATAAAAAACAATTGAGTTTAGATTTATCCTCTATTTTGCGCAATTCACGCACACTGTGTTAAAGTGTCATACAAATCGCGAGTGTAGAGACCTAGCTAGACCTAGCTTGTCACGCACACTATAGTATGAAACCTGGCCTGTTCTTATCGGTTGTCTAACAGCAAAGGGACTCTATCTAGACGAATAAATTATCCAAGCACTAACTTCATCAACGGTAACAGCAAAAATTTCGCACCTTATGCATCTCTCAAGTCCCAAGTCCGAAAACCACTTGACCGCTATTTTATCACAAAAATAATTTGCAGACTTCTTTCAATCAAACTAGGAAAATTATTAAGAGGCGATCAGGAAATTAAAAATATCAAATCGGGATTATTTATGTGCTAGGGGAAACATGTTCTAACAGAAACATCTCGTACAGTACTTTGGTATTGATGTGACAACTGCCGTTCTATTTGAAGGCAGTTGTCGCTGGCAGTAAATTTGTAAGTAAATCCAGTCCTAACATGATTTAGCGGACAAAAGTTTTATATACTCTATTTTCTTGTTTGGCTATGGTATCTCTTATCGCAAAGAGAAACATGGTTGTTACAGTTTATACACAGACTATGATCCCATAGATATCTATCAAAGATTCGGGATAAAAAAAACTTATGTATTATTTTTGTTCCAAGTAGGAGATATTACATAATAATATTAAAATTACTTAAAATATTAACTAGAGGCTAAAATGATAGTTTGTCAATAAATGTCATATTCTGGTCATTCAGGATGCCGGCTAGATTATGGGTACCACAACGGCGCCTATTTCTGCCGTGAAGCAGTAATGTGTAAACATTATTGTGTTTCGGTCTAAAGGGTACCGTAACTAGTGAAATTACTGGGCAAATGAGATTTAACATCTTATGTCTCAAGGTGACAAGCGCAATTGTAGTGCCGCGCAGAATTTTTGGGGTTTTTCAAGAATCCTAAATGGCATTGCATTCTTATGGGAAGGGCGTATCAATTACCATCAACTGAACGTCCTGCTCGTTTCGTCAAAAAAAAATATAATTCTCGCTTAAGCCGCATTCTTAGTTTAACACTTTATAAACGTTTACATTGTTTGACGCTTTGTACGGTCAGTAACGCAGAACGCTCTTGCGATTCCCCTTATATTAACAAGAGAGTATGGCCTGTGTTGATCACATACTCGTACCACCAGATGACCCGTATGCTCGTTTGTACGACTCTTCCATAAAAAAATAACAAAATAATTTTACTATTGAGATTTGAAAATATTTGTCTTGATTTTCTGAAAAAATATGCAATTTTAGTTTAGTGAAAAAGATCAAGAATATAGGTCGAGTAAAATATGGTCGATGTATTCAAAGATTTACTAAATATAAAAAAAAAAAGCATTTCTTAAGAAGTAATCACATAGTTTTCAGACAAAGAAATTCAAAGACTAAAAATATATTTATTGAATTTACAAAATAGCCCCCACATGACAGATGCTTATGAAGAACGTAGGTAAGGCTTACGAAATAATATAGCAAATTTATTATTCGAATGCTTTATAATTGATTTATCTATTGTTACTTATTTTATTTATTTTGATATTGGAAATAAAAGGTATCGTACAAAAAATGATATGATGATGAGATATTAATAAAAATATCATCATCAGTTTCGACAAGTTTTGCAAAGGAAACCAAAAATGAAATGATAGACAGCAATCATCATCAGAGAGCATTGAAGATATGAGACTGTCATTCTGTGTTATCGTGAATATATCTTTGCCCTATAAAATTCGCGATGAATCGCTTGCTTGCTGTTACAGTATAAAAATAGAAACTGCTGATATAGTTTCAAAACAGGAGCTTGCTGTTACAGTATAAATATAGAAACTTGCTGGTATATTTTCAAAGTAGTAGCTTGCTGTTCATGTA